>OY282641.1:146075882-146288382 GCA_958299015.1 Tetanocera ferruginea
AAGGTAAAGGTAAAGGTAAAGGCAAAGGTAAAGGTAAAGGTAAAGGTAAAGGTAAAGGTAAAGGTAAAGGTAAAGGTAAAGGTAAAGGTAAAGGTAAAGGTAAAGGTAAAGGTTAAGGTAAATAGCTAGAGGTGGGTCAACTCGCACACGGCCTAAGCATACATTAGAGAATAAAGGTTGCTCATACGACATGATGAACTTAATATAATTGGCTTATTTCTGCTCTTTTTGTTAGATAAGCAAGCATTGGAGGGTAAAAGTTATTTATACGGCACGATGTAGTCAATATAATGATCACTGCTTAGCTTCTTTAACGCAACCATTTTCATATAATTACAGCAAGTTTGAAACTAGAAAAATTAATTCATCATATTTTTTTTGTTTTTACTTAAATAGCACAATTATTTTTAAACAGCACAATAATAGGAAGGTTAGTTCGTTAAATAACGCATGAATTAAACAATTAAAACATTTAAAATTTTTCAAATTTCAACATGCTCTTGTGCCAACAGTTAACATATATAACGAAAATATTATTTTTAATTAGCTAAATACACTTAATTAATTCTGGCAACTTCCCCAACAGGCCTGAATTTACATCAAAAACACTAAAATTGCTCAATTGAGCAAATGCAAGTTCAAAACTCATGATGAATTTGCGCAAATATAAAACAAAAAGGCATTTTAAGCGAATTATTTTTGCACAATTTAAACCCACCAGCGAATTACATGCTAACGAATATTATTGTTGTTATTTAACGATTTTAAAATAAAATTGCAACAACAGAAAACAAACAAAAAATATATGGTATGTTATATCAATCAAGTGCAAATTACACTCGAAGTTTATGCACGAAAACTAATCCATACAAAGTATTTAATTGTAAACCAACTAATTTGCACAAAATTGTGTAGCATATAATTTGCTGCACTACGATGTTAAGCAAGGGCAGTACAATGGCTGGTGAGGGTGAGATGGTTGGGTACCCTATATATGGACGAGCAGTGTTTAGCTGTCAGGCAGAAAGTGCAGTTAGAGATGTGTTGCTTTGCTGAAACTTAAATATAGCTTTGGCAACAGCACGCACATACTGTGCTGCTGAACGGTAGCACCTTAGCCGAACAATCAAATAGCTGGCACTTGAACATTCACACACGCTAGCGTACATATGTTCAGCCAAACATATAGACAAACATGCATAATTAGCAAAACATGCACAATTATAAACAATGCCAGAGAAAGCTTAATTAAGATCCCATTAAAACATTTCAAAATAATTTCCAACTACAAAAACATTATGCAAAGTTTCAAATGTTTTGCTTGAATTGAATGGCTAAATTTGCATAACTAAAGAGGCTCAATTAAGAATCCAGCTAGCATTCATGCCCGCTGGATAAATTAATGCAGGCAAATGAGTTAAGCGTTTGAAAGAAATATTTATTGGGAAAGGCAAGATACAGGCAATATCGACAAATATAATTCTAAAATTAAGTTAAGCTTCTATTTTTTTATTTATTATTTAATTTTATTACATTACATTCTTAAAAGTACACAATATGCAAATGAACAAAGAATTGATTAAGAAAAATAAACATAATGAAAAGCTTTAAACTGATTCTTTAGTCACTAAGAACTTGAGGCGAATGCAATTGTTTATTAAGAAATAAAAACGTAATAAACTAATTAGTTATTGAGCATTTAAAACTTACTAAGTTAAATTATAAAAAAATATAAAGTTAAAAATAAAAAATATTACGATAAAAAGATAACAAAATTATGAAAAATGGTGAATGGCAAAAAAAGAATTGAATTGAAAAGGTATTAATATAAAAAGATTAACAATGAGAAAGAATGAGCTCAAAGAGGCTATAATCAGAGAACTAATGAAAGTACTGCAACAATATCTGAATAATTGCATTGTAGCAGCCAAAGTTTTATTCTTTTCAGAAAAACAGATTTAGTCCGAATAGATCTTAATTCAATTGGAAGGCTATTGAAAAGCCGAGAAGCCACTGAAGTAAAAAAAGTTGAGAAAAATTCTTAAGGAATAAAAAAAGTTGAGAAAAATTCTTAAGGAATGTGGTGGAACAATGGCCATAATCTGACTATTGATTCTTAAGTGATCAAGCGCCGACTCATCAGATACCCGGATTTATCCAAAAAATTTTTAAAACTTTATAGAAATATACATGATTTAAAGGCAGAATGTAAAGATTCCTAAATAGTAACAGACTACTGTAAAATCTGTTGGGAGATAAGGGGGCGATCTTCACATGGCAACGTGTCTGACTGCCTCAACTTGGCGAGGCCAGCATTATCCATGTCGAAATCGTCTCAAGTCGGCTCAAACCGCCACGTGGTGTCTGCTGGAAACGTCAAAAAACTATCATACCGATATACTTTGGCGGCGAATCTGAGCGGCGGGCTTCCTTTGGTCATCAAGCAAAGGTTGTGCGTTGGGTTTGAAGCCCACCATGTAATAAACCATTTCAATGAAAAGTTTAAGAATGAATAAAAGAATGATCCCCAAATCTGATGACGACAACCGCAAACGAAAAACTGATAATGATTTACGGATATGCACCTGGAATGTCCGAACCCTAAATTGGGATGGTGCCTCTATCCAACTGATTGATATCTTGGAAAGATATAATTCTGATATCACTGCAATCCAAGAAATGCGATGGAAGGGACAGGGTTGCTTACGGCAAGCATCCTGTGATATCTACTACAGCGGCCATGCGGAGAAGCACGAGTTTGGATGCGGATTTGTAGTTGGCAAGAGAATACGGCATCATGTCCTGCGATTCACTCCTGTGAACGAACGACTTGCCATAATCCGCTTCAAGGCAAAATTTTTTAACATAAGCCTAATATGTGCGCACGCTCCGACAGAAGAAAAAGATGACGAGACCAAAGAAAGTTTTTACGAGCGCCTTGAAGACGCATACGAGCGCTGCCCCCGTCATGACATAAAAATCGTGCTTGGTGACTTCAACGCCAAGGTGGGTAAGTAAAACATATTTGGTCCAACAGTCGGAAAGTTCAGCCTCCACGACAACACATCCGATAACGGAATGAGGTTGATTGACTTCGCCGCAGCACGAAACATGGTCGTTAGTAGCACTAGATTCAAGCATCTCAATATTCATAAGGCCACTTGGCTGTCCCCTGATCAAAAAACATGCAACCAAATTGATCACGTTTTGATTGACGGAAGGCACTCTTCCAGTGTACTAGACGTACGCACGATCCGTGGCGCTAACATAGACTCGGATCATTATCTTGTCGCAGCCAAGATCCGCACACGTCTGTGCGCAGCTAAGAATGCTCGCAATCCTACACAAAGAAAGCTAGACGTCGATAAGCTGCAGTCAAAACGGACGGCCGAAGCCTTCGCTACTCGACTCTCACTACTGCTTCAAGAAAGCACTCCTCCGATCGACGATGTATGCGGACAGTGGACGCACATATCCCACTCTATGCGTACGGCTGCCGAAGAGGTGATAGACTATCACCGCCCTCGCCGAAACCAGTGGCACGACCAGGAGTGTCGCGACGCCACTGCAGAGAAGGACATCACCTACAAAGCCACCCTCGGTTGTAACGCGTGCTGTTATGGAGCGATACCGAGAGAAGAGGAGGGAAGAGAGACGCATTTTCAGGCGAAAAAAACGAGAGGCGGAAATGCGTGAGTGCGAGAAAATTGAGATGCATGGCGACAGGAATGAGACTCGAAAATTTTTCGAAAAAATAAGACGCCTGGCCGATGGTTTTAAGACCGGAGCCTCTTCCTGCAAGGATGAGAATGGGAATCTAGTGACAGATATCCAGATTACACTGATGCTATGGAGGGAACACTTCTCTAGTCTTTTAAATGGCGACCCTGACAACAATCCCGCCAGTGGAGATGATATCCCGGAAACCCCAATTATGGATGACAGCGTTGAAGTTCCGCTGCCCGACTATAAAGAGGTCTTAACAGCTATAGCTCGGCTTAAAAACAACAAAGCCGCAGGAGCCGATGGTCTACCGGCTGAGCTGTTTAAGACCGGTGGCGAAGCTCTGTTTAAATGCATTCACAGACTTCTATGCAGAATATGGTCGGAAGAATGCATTCCAGATGATTGGAACCTCAGTGTGCTCTGCCCAATGCACAAGAAAGGCGATCCCACCATTTGCGCCAACTACCGTGGGATTAGCCTTCTAAATATCGCATATAAGGTCCTGTCGAGCGTATTGTGTGAAAGACTGAAGCCCATCGTCAACCAACTGATTGGACCTTATCAGTGTGGCTTCAGAACTGGAAAGTCCACCATTGACCAGATCTTCACGCTCCGACAAATCTTGGAAAAGACCCTCGAAAAACAAATCGACACGCACCATCTCTTTGTCGATTTCAAAGCCGCCTTCGACAGTCCAATAAAGAGTCACCTATACTCCATCATGTCTGAATTTGGTATTCCTGCGAAGCTAATACGTCTTTGCAGGATGACACTGAAGAACACCAGCAGCGCAGTGAAAATCGGGAAGGACCTCTCCCTTCCGTTCGATACCAAGCGAGGTTTCAGACAAGGTGATTCCTAATCATGCGACTTCTTTAATATAGTAATGGAGAAGATCATCCGAGCTGCTGACCTGAGACGCAGCGGCACAATTTTCTATAAGAGCGTTATGCTGCTGGCGTATGCTGATGATATTGACATCATTGGCCAAAATACGCGCAAAGTCAGTGCAGCATTCTCCAGGCTAGAAAAAGAGTCGAGTCGAATGGGTCTTGCAGTGAACGCAGATAAAACGAAGTATCTCGTGTCAACAAACAAACAGTCCCAGCGTCTTGGAAACCACGTCACTGTTGAAAACACCTCCTTTGAGGTAGTGAAGGACTTTGTTTACCTGGGATCCAGCATTAACTCCACCAACGATATCAGTATTGAGATTAAACGAAGAATAACTCTTGCCAACACGTGTTACTTTGGGCTCAGTAGGCAATTGAGATGCAGAGCTCTCTCTCGACGAACAAAACTGACGCTCTATAAGTCAATAATCATGCCCGTCCTACTATACGCATCACAAACCTGGACGTTGAGCAGCTCTGATGAAAGGACTTTGGGAGCGTTCGAGAGAAAAATCCTTCGCAAGATCTATGGTCCAATCTGCGTCAATGGCGAGTATCGAATACGATGGAACCACGAGTTGTATTAGCTATATGCCGACATCGATATAGTCAAGCGTATTAAAATAGAGCGGCTTCTCTGGCTAGGTCATGTCGAGAGAATAAACGACGAAGCTCCAGCGAAAAAAATATTGGATTCGGTACCCAGCGGTGGCCAACGCAGACGAGGAAAACCGCATCTCCGTTGGAAAGACCAGGCATTGGATAACCTGACGACGCTTGTAGTTTCCAACTGGCGCCAGCAAGCGCACGACAAAAGAGGCTGGCGCAAATTCTTAGACCAGGCCAAAACCGACCAACGGTTGTAAGCGCCATCTAAGTAAGTAAGTAACTGTAAAATCTACTTTTATTGCAAATAATGCGAATGTCAGGCTTTTGTGAAACGAAGAGAGGGAAAATTTTATTTCTCTACGTATCACCCCCAACAATTTATTCCATACTCAAGTTTTGAATGAAATAGACCAAAATAGATACATTTAAGAAGTATAGGGCTGCAGTAATCTTTTTACCAGTAGAGATGTCTTGTAGCAACCATGAAAAATTTTTTTAAAGCGCAGTTGTGTGACCAGTCCATATTACTATCCAGCCAAACACCTAGATACTTGAAGCTGTTCACATTTTCAAAAGCAAAGCAGCCCAACGAACAAGAACCAACATCAAACAAAGTTTGTGTAAAGTCAGAGGAAGAACATATATCTTAACTCAGATAAAATATTTTAGATTTGCCGCTATGAAAAAAGACAGAGGGATAGTCTAATATTTTGGCTTTTAACATCAAAAAACATAATTATAGTTTTATCACTGAGTACTAGCTTATGGATCATAAACCAGTAACTTAAAACAACCAGGTCATGATTTATATCTACAGATAACTTCAATAGAGAATCACACGAGAAGGCACAAAAAGCATTAATGGAACTACTGAATTTAAGTTTAAAAAGTGAATTTATGAAAGTAAGATATAAAATAAGACCCAACACTGAGCCCTGTGGAACACCTAAAGACAATACTCTTGATGAACTATAACACAGTACGACAAAATCAATTTTTTTTGAGTACACATGAGAAATGTTAACAGAATATGAAAATAGGCTTAAAATAAAGAAATACGTGTCTCGGCGATTTGCTGTAGCACGTCAGAATTTTGAGAAAATCGATTTCAAATATGGTACATCCCCACGAAAATGTAGAACAATAACAAATATTAAAATATAAGTAATGTGTTATAAATAGAATCTTTCTAAAACTTCAGCACAAGTGCGTGAAGTAAGGAAAGCTGAACGTATTGTAATGGAAAAAAAACATTCATACGTGAGAGAGAGAGAGAAGGAGGGAAATGAGAGAAGACTGCAATTAGTGACAAAGTAAAAAGGTTGGTCGTTGGCTTAGAACGTTAAGGCGCAGATAAGAAGTAATGACAATCTTCGAAACAATCGACCGCCATATGGTTCAAATCCCAGACGACTTGTTTTAATTTTTTCTAATTGCAGAAACCCCGATCTGTAAGCTAGTTGAAATTGAATAATAATATTTTTAGTTTGATCTGGCTCGGAGCCCCGAATCGCTGAATCAAGCAATTCCCGGCCAGCGAAAAAGATTATATTTAAGTTATTGGATTTCAAATCAACAACATTGTATTTTTAATGAATTTCGTACATTTTTTGGATATTTTTTAATTTCACATGAAAATTAAAGCGCCATCTAGCGGAAAAAAACAAACTTTTTTTATAAAAACAAATCCAAATTCAATTCCCTTTTCAAAACTGGCTCAAGCACTTAAATCCGTTCACCCATTCTGTTTTTATAGAACTTTTTATAATAGTACTACGTTACAAGTGAACCTCCACGATCCTTCGAATCTTTAAAATCGATTTTCTCAAAATTCTGACGTGCTACAGCAAATCGCCGAGACACGTATTTCTTTATTTTAAGCCTATTTTCATATTCTGTTAACATTTCTCATGTGTACCAACCACTGTCGTACTGTGTAATAACTTGAAATTTTGAAAAAATTTGAAATTTTTGAAATTTGTCTTCTATTTTCTAAGTAAGACTGAAACCAGTTAAAAACAAAACCCCTAAATCCGGCCTTATACATTTTATCTAGCAAGAGCTTAGGACCAACAGTGTCAAACGCTTTAGTGATGTCCACAAACAGAGCTGCAGATAACTTTTCATTGTTTAGACTAGAATAAATGTTTGTGCAAAAATTTAATAATGCAGTTTCTGTTGATAAGCCAGATCAGAATCCAAACTGAAATGTGCTGAAAAAACTATATTTCTCCAAAAACTCTACCATCCGAACTTTCATTAGTTTTTCAAAAATTTTTGAAAAAACTGAGAGAAGTGAAATTGGTATGTAGTAATTTACCTGGGACTTATCATCATTTTTGAATAAAGGAATGACCTCAGCTGTTTTGAAATTATCAGGAAACATACCAGAATAGACGCTTCAATTAAAAATATCACATAAAATATCACAAATAAAATAGACTATTTGTTTAACAAAGTTATAAGATACACAAGAAGAAGTGGAAGAATGTGAATTCTTTAAAGACATAACATTTGTATTGACTTCAAAAGAGCTTATGGGCTTGTAAATAAAAGTGGCAGAATTAAAAATCTCCCTAGACAAGCAATTACACTGTTGTCCGACAACATGACTTTCAGCAGCTACGTCTTTACAAATACTAGCAAATAAGGTATTAAATACACTAGCAATTTCCTGTGGATTAGCATGTGTTCCATCAGCATGTGAAGGGCTTGAGACCTGATCCACATTACAGTTTCTGTTTAAAAGATTGTTTACTATTTTCCACTCACACCTTAAATCACCTTTTGCTTTATCGAACTCATTAATTTGATAATTATTTTTACTAGCTAAAACATCTCTAGAGATCTGCTTACACAAATTTGTATACCTTGACGTTATATTTACATTAAGTGATAATTTCCATTTAAGTTTATATAAATGGTTATCTATAAATCTTTAATTGAGCTCAAGAACTCCAAGGCTAAAATGACGCAAAAATATATGATCTATACAATTACCCAAGGAATCAGAAGACGAAATTCGTGTCGGGTTATTTATGCACGACTGCAAACCAAAAGATGAAAGAGTTAATAAGTACTGATCAATCAGTAGGCTGTCTGTCATTAGGTTGATATTTATATCGACTAATAATATAAGGTTACCATTCGAATTTGTATGATTTATTAGAACATACTCTAAGTCCTTTAAAAACACATCATTAGCGGAGATAGAGTTAAAACTGTACTTACAGAGAAAGTTGAACTTTTTCTACATGAAGATTTTGATACAAAGAAGCTGTACGTGAGATAGGTGCCCTTGAATGTTCACACTTAAGCATAAGCAACAAATGGTCGATATAGCAAACATCCATAAATTGGGCTACGAACTGCTCTACCCGTTGAACATATTCTCCAGACTAAGCTACAGCGAATATTGCCGGCTTTAAGTCTTGCAAAAATGGCTCTGTGTTAAGAATTTTGGTGTGAATGCAGTCATCACTGAAACAAACTTCTATTTTGAGAAACTTGAGATATACTTATGACTTGGCAGTAATAAAAATTTGAAAAAATACTTCTCAAAATATTTTGAGTTAAAATTTCTTTATGATATGCTAAGATGAACTTTATTTTCTAAATCCGAGAAGAAAAATTTTTTTTTTTTTTTGATAAAAATGTTTTATAACATTGCTATAACGAGATGAACTTTATTTTCTAAATCCGAGAAGAAAAATGTATTTGTTCTTTTTCGATAAAAATGTTTTATAACATTACAATAACATAATTCCGTAAAATGTAAGTGCGGAACGCTTGATTTTTTTTTTGAAAAATTTCAAAACATATTTTTAGGTATTTTCTGTTTTGTGATTTACTGAAGCTTCAAAAACTTGATAGATTTTTTCATTTTAAAAGTTTGAGTTTTACAAAACAAATTTTAAAAATATTTCGTCGTACCTACTATGGTTTCTGATTTTACTTTGAGGTTATTTATTAAGTATTTGGAACTAAAAATTATTATTTAAATAATTTAAAATCGAATTAGTGGAAACGGGCCCGTCATTTTTGATTGGAAAGAACTAGTTATTAAAACAATGTTTGTTCTCTAAAAAAAATTGTTACCAATTTTTACTGGAAAAACGTTCACGAAGTCAAAAAAATTGCACCGAGAGAGGAAAAAAACTGAGAGGGAAAAAGAAGCTATAAGTTTCCGCTGGTAAAATTTTTAATTGCAAGAATTTTCAGCTACCGTACAAAAAAAAGGTGAATGTCAAAAACCTAACAAAAAATTTCACAAATTTTTTCTGATTTCAAATAAGCTTTCAAATCGTTTGATCAGCTACTTACCTGCAAGTTTCTGCAAGTTATTTGTTCACTAACTTTCTCTTTTTCAATTTTTCCTTGTCTCTCTCCTTGCAAGTCTTAACAAGTAACGTTCGTGGTCCAATTTAAAAATTTTAAATTTTCAGTTTTTCTAAACAATCATGGATGACCTAAAAATAAACTTTTAGAAGACGACCTCTGAATACCTCTGGAAGAACCAAAAGTGGTCAAACTTAATTTTTTTTAAGTATTTGTTGCTTACTTAAAAATGCACAGAAAATTTTTTTTGAATATATATAATAATTTTTTCACAATATTTTATTTAAAATTCTTAACTTTTACGATTGAAAAAGTATAGATCACCTTAAGAAATAAAAAGATTTTTTACTAAAACCAAACATATGTAAATGAAATTTTTTAAAAAGTGGCAGAGATATTCGTTTCCAAATATAGAACTTTAAATTTCAGAGAGTTTTTTCTCTGTCTTGGTGTTTGATAAAAATACACGTTAAACAAGTGAAGACAATTATTTTACCGTAATTACCAATACATTTCAAAGAAAATTTAATAACAATTTAGAAAAACAAAAAAAAATTTGAAGACCGTTAAAATTTGACTGAATTGTTTGCTTGAAAAGTAGAATTTTTGATTTTGGAACTGCATTTTTCGGGCAATTGACATTTGAGGAATGTATAAGAGATAATTTTGGTTATATATTTTTAGTTTTAAAAAAAATTCAAATTTGATCAGTTTTTTCTCAAACTAAATTTCAAATTCATTCAACAGAGGATTTTAGAACAAAATTTTTATATCTATTTTCAAAAGTTGGGAGCCACCAGAAGCACAATTTTAAAAAGTGGTTTGTACATCTACAGCCTAATTTAATAACATCTGAATCGATAAAATCCGTTCATTGGTCTGGGAAGAGTTGAAGTCACAAAAAAAACCTAAGCCTATTAATTATATAGATAAGCAGGATGATTAAAATAGATTCGTGGCTTTAACTTTTAATTGGTTTCATCTTAAGTGCAATTTTCTTCAAATATATTGTTTTTGAAGCTTATGAAAGATTTTAACAATATAAGAACAACATTTTTAAATTTAAATTTTCGAGCAAAAAATCATAGGGGGTAGGTAGCCTTGTTTTTTCGATGACACATAGTATTTATTAATTTTTCTGTCAAACAAAAACAAATGCGTCTTAACTAAACTACATTAAATGAATGAAAATCAAGAATCCAAATTTCACATTTTTTTTATTTTTACA
Organism: Tetanocera ferruginea; assembly: GCA_958299015.1. Lineage (NCBI taxonomy): Eukaryota > Metazoa > Arthropoda > Insecta > Diptera > Sciomyzidae > Tetanocera > Tetanocera ferruginea. The sequence continues at coordinate 146,086,677 of OY282641.1, forward strand.
ACAAAAATAATTTTTAATCCATTTTTGGAGAAAACATTCATTTTATTGTACTCTTTTTAAGGGCAATGATTAAAATATAAATAATAAAGTTACGGTAAAAACTTTGCAATTATATACAAAAAAAAATAAACATATATTTTAAAAAAAAATATCTTTTATGTATGCACATATAAAAAATACCCTTAAAACAAAAATTTTCTGACTTATTATACTGCTCTCGTACAAATTATTGATGTCTTCAATTAAAGCCTTTAAAACCATGTGAATTAATTTGTTCAAATTACAAAAAAAAAATGTGAGGACATGAAATACTAATTTTCCTTTCGTTTCATAAACATAAATTTTTATAATTTAACAGCTGATTTTAAAAAATGCATAGAATACTACTAACAATGCAATATTTTATAGATAAGCGCAATAAAAAGGGTTAAAAAAATTGTCTCTTAAAATAATACAAATATTTAAGCAGCTATCTAGTTTGCATCAATTTAAAGTAAAATGAGAAAAAAGCAAAATGTCTAAGCAAAACTTTGAGCACACTTTTTCCATACATCACAATTTCTCAAAGATTAATCAAATTTCTATCTCACTCAATCTCACTACAAGAATGCATTAAAATAATCCGCTTTTCTACCGGTTGGCATTTTATCTGTAATAAAAGTTCTTTGCTTGCTTTCAACGCGCGCTTTGCTGCTACATATCATCACGTTTGTAGCAACAAATCTATCAATAAATCAATATATATATATACATATATATCTATATATATATATATGTTGGTTTGTTTAAGTGTTTTCTGAGAGTATGTGTGTGTGCGTTTGTGTGAATTGAAGCGCGCTTGCATGGGTTCAAAAGTTTGCTTGTTTTTGTCGCCTGCGCTCATTCATCTTAGTCAGCAGAAGATTTAAGCGTTTCTTATAGAACAGCAGCAGCAGTCGACGACAGCGTGGTTTCATGAAGCAATTGAAGCTTTAACATGCTGCTTGCAGCTTGCTTGCTGGCATGCAACACTCCTTTGCACCTTGTGATGACAAATCACTTGCAGCTGGCTTAAACATAAATTTTCCCATAAAATCGTCATGCATCAATTTTATTACATGCAACCAAACGTTCGACGACAACGTCAGGCACGGCAGCAACGACAACAAGGTGTCTCCAACAGCATAAAAACAAAAATAAGTTCACTCCACTCAACACAATGCTTAACACTCTCAACGAGGCCAGCTCAGCCAAATGGAAGAATGGTGCAGCAAGTTTTTTATTGCAATGGATTTAAGCTATGTGCGTTGCTATTGTTTTTGTTGTTATTGTAGTTATTGCCAAAGAGATCAATTTTCGTCAAGCTTTGAATGCTATGCGTAAGTGTATGTGTAAGAGTTTTATTGTTGTTGGGTTTATTTTAATTTCGCGTCATTGTGGCAACAAACTGATTGCAGTACTGTCAGCTCACATTGATGACAATCCGCTTGCATGTCCCTGCACGATCGTTTTCGATTTTTCAGCAAAGTTTTATAACTTTTTGATGTTTGTTTTTTCCGCTGTGCGAACAAGCAACTAACAAAGTTTCATATTTTTTGATTTTTTTAATCAAACATTCCATTTGTATGTCAAAAGGATGTGTAAGCGTAAAAAAATCCATTCAACAAAGTTGAGTTGAGTGTTGAGTGCCCTTGCGTTGAGTCTCTTGACTGCCTGCATCAATCGTGTCCTTTGACTGCTGCTATGACTCTACATCAATTGCTAGTACGCGATTGAACTTTTAACGATTATAGCTGCAGCTGCAGCGACAAATGAACGCCTGGTTACCATCAAGCGTAGTAGTTAACGCTTCATGAATCAAAGTTCAATTTTGATGTGTGACGCGGCATATCGGATATATGAAATATGACAAAGTTGTTGATAAGGATTTGTCTTTAATGCCTCTGCACTTCAATATTAATTTAGCAGCTGCACGAGTAAAAGCTGTAAAGAGCTGATGGTATGCTTTGGGTATACGGTGCGTATGAGTAACATTAATTCATATGACGATTGCAGTTTATATGGAAAAAAATTCATTAAAGTCGATTATGGCATGGAAAAAAAGAGTTGCTGAAAGGCGCAGTATCATCTCAAGTGAACTCAGGTGAATTTTATAACAAAAAATATATGAATGAATTCGTTTGGTTGAAGCTTTTACTCCAAAATGTGTAGTTGTTTAATTTATATCTTCTTTATGTCATAATCTTCGTTTTATACTTTCATTTTAATGTTTCTTTCAGTTATTAAATAAATGAGTTGAACGTAAATTCAAACAGTCTCTAGACCATAGATTTCCATTTTGTATGGTTTCAGTGGAGTATACAGTATTCAGTAAAAAATCACAACCGTTGAACCTGTAGTTATTCATATTTACCTTAAGTTTTTTTTTTGTTCTATAGTTTCATTAAAGGTCAAGTGCAATACTTAAACTTAATGTATATGAAACTTTAACATATTAAAAAAGACTCAAATGCCATATTCGTGATATTGAACTAAAACAAAGACATGGGCAAAAATTTCGCATAGTTGTAAACAAAATTAAAATTTTTGATGAAGTTTTGAAATAATATAAAATGTACTCGTAGCATTCGTTTCAAACATTGTATTTTCTTTTTAATTTTTTTTCGAATATAACAAAATAAATACAGAAAAATCTTAATTTTTCATATTTTTTTCATATTTATATTGTTTTATATTTTTATTCTATTTTCTCCGATCCACAAAATGAAAAATTTTAAAATTCAAAATTGTTCTTGGAATTTTCTTCTCTAAATTATATATATAAAAACCTCTAGCTTAAGTACTTTTGAAATTATAGCAAAAAGCATAGTACAGCTTAATTTTTTACATAAATTAACCCCTATCGGCAAAGAGAGTCATTAACGACCTGGTCTCCCAAACAATTTGTTATGACCTAAGGAACACAACACGTGCTTTAGACTTAACACTGTTAGATGCTCAAGTTGATAAACTATCAACAGGAGATATACTCAACATTGAAATTACTGCTATAAAAGATTGAATTAAAACATCTAATATATGTCACGTCCATTACATAATTTATGATTTCCTCGAAACAGATGTATCCGTTTTTGTTATGTCCGTTTTGCAAGTTAATAATAAACTTGACATTTTTTCAAATATATCTGATTATTTATTTAATTTTTATTTTTATTCCTTTTAAGTTGTATCAAGAATTTATTGAGTTGCACTTTCCACACTCTTATCACTTATCAGCATCTTATTTGCTCAACTCGTTGCAGTTTTTAGTTTTTAATAAAGTTAAAAGCCAAATATTTTAAAGACAACACATATAAAAAAGTAAAACAAAAAAAACGAAAAACTAAACCAAAGTAAAAAATTGCACACAAAGCACTGGGCGAATATTTCAAAGCCAAAGTGTTGCCAAATATTTGTGCATTTAGAACAGAGACCAGGGCGCCATCTTGTTCACTCACTCGCAGGCTATGAAGTTGGCTTTTTGTTTTTGTATATTTCTTTTTATTTTGTTTTTTTTTTGTGTTTTTATTTTGGTTTGTCTCGTGCGCTTAACGTGCGCCTCATGGTGTGGCTGTCCAGTTGCAGTGCCTCTTCAACTGTCGTTTGCATTGCAAAGTAAGTCCAAGCGGAAGGAATGCTTACATTTTCCTGGCAGGAAATGCATTTTTATTTTTGGCTAAAAGCAAATATCATGCCAGCAATTTTTATGTTTGGTTTTATGCTTTTTTTTTTTTATTTTGTTACTTTTTCTTCGTAACTTACGGCTATTTTCTGGCATTTTTTTTTTAATGCTTACCGTATGCTGTGTATGTGTTTGTGTATGTGTTTGTGTGCTTGTGTGTTGGCTGGCATGTGTTTGCATGTGGACAGCAGAGGAATTTTTAAGTGAACACTTGCAAAGATTACTTCGTTCGCCGTGACATCAAAACGAACTTCGATGTATAGAATAAACGACCTACCAGCAGCCAGGCTTGAGAGGGCGTCAGAAGTGTGAGTAGCTGGGGAAAGTGTTGCCATCAGCAGAAAAAGTGTTTGATATTATTTTTGGTCCTAAGCAACAGCATAACAAAAACACAACAACAACAAAAAACATGAACTCTTAAAATGTTTCAAAAACAGCTGACTATGTGTTTGTGTAAGTGCCAACAAGGACTGCCAACTTATGTGTGAGTATGTGTGTTTGAGTGATTGTGGAAATGACTGATCAAAACGAAACAAAAAAAAGGACGAGTAAATCTAATTTACAATTTCTGGCGAGAATTTCAAATTGAAGCGCTTCGACTTGATTTGATGTTATTTATAGAAAAAATATTCAAATTAATGAATATTCGTAGTTTGAAGTTTGTTGAAATCTATTATTTTTTGTTTTTTTCTATTTCAGCATATAGGTCACGTGTGTGATACGTGACTAAAATTGGCGAACAACTTCGAAAAAGGCTATAAATGCAGCAACACTAACAACGCACTTGAAGTGATGATAAAGGGTTAAAATGAGCAAAAATTAAAAAAAAATAAATTGTTCGATGAGACAACCAAAACTCCGAAAATATATGAGATTTCACTTTTATCATATGTCAAATGTCATGTCAAATGTCATGTCAAATGTCATGTCAAATGTCATATCAAATGTCATATCAAATGTCATGTCAAATTTCATGTCAAATGTCATGTCAAATGTCATGTCAAATGTCATGTCAAATGTCATGTCAAATGTCATGTCAAATGTCATGTCAAATGTCATGTCAAATGTCATGTCAAATGTCATGTCAAATGTCATGTCAAATGTCATGTCAAATGTCATGTCAAATGTCATGTCAAATGTCATGTCAAATGTCATGTCAAATGTCATGTCAAATGTCATGTCAAATGTCATGTCAAATGTCATGTCAAATGTCATGTCAAATGTCATGTCAAATGTCATGTCAAATGTCATGTCAAATGTCATGTCAAATGTCATGTCAAATGTCATGTCAAATGTCATGTCAAATGTCATGTAAAATGTCATGTCAAATGTCATGTCAAATGTCATGTCAAATGTCATGTCAAATGTCATGTCAAATGTCATGTCAAATGTCATGTCAAATGTCATGTCAAATGTCATGTCAAATGTCATGTCAAATGTCATGTCAAATGTCATGTCAAATGTCATGTCAAATGTCATGTCAAATGTCATGTCAAATGTCATGTCAAATGTCATGTCAAATGTCATGTCAAATGTCATGTCAAATGTCATGTCAAATGTCATGTCAAATGTCATGTCAAATGTCATGTCAAATGTCATGTCAAATGTCATGTCAAATGTCATGTCAAATGTCATGTCAAATGTCATGTCAAATGTCATGTCAAATGTCATGTCAAATGTCATGTCAAATGTCATGTCAAATGTCATGTCAAATGTCATGTCAAATGTCATGTCAAATGTCATGTCAAATGTCATGTCAAATGTCATGTCAAATGTCATGTAAAATGTCATGTCAAATGTCATGTCAAATGTCATGTCAAATGTCATGTCAAATGTCATGTCAAATGTCATGTCAAATGTCATGTCAAATATCATGTCAAATGTCATGTCAAATGTCATGTCAAATGTCATGTCAAATGTCATGTCAAATGTCATGTCAAATGTCATGTCAAATGTCATGTCAAATGTCATGTCAAATGTCATGTCAAATGTCATGTCAAATGTCATGTCAAATGTCATGTCAAATGTCATGTCAAATGTCATGTCAAATGTCATGTCAAATGTCATGTCAAATGTCATGTCAAATGTCATGTCAAATGTCATGTCAAATGTCATGTCAAATGTCATGTCAAATGTCATGTCAAATGTCATGTCAAATGTCATGTCAAATGTCATGTCAAATGTCATGTCAAATGTCATGTCAAATGTCATGTCAAATGTCATGTCAAATGTCATGTCAAATGTCATGTCAAATGTCATGTCAAATGTCATGTCAAATGTCATGTCAAATGTCATGTCAAATGTCATGTCAAATGTCATGTCAAATGTCATGTCAAATGTCATGTCAAATGTCATGTCAAATGTCATGTCAAATGTCATGTCAAATGTCATGTCAAATGTCATGTCAAATGTCATGTCAAATGTCATGTCAAATGTCATGTCAAATGTCATGTCAAATGTCATGTCAAATGTCATGTCAAATGTCATGTCAAATGTCATGTCAAATGTCATGTCAAATGTCATGTCAAATGTCATGTCAAATGTCATGTCAAATGTCATGTCAAATGTCATGTCAAATGTCATGTCAAATGTCATGTCAAATGTCATGTCAAATGTCATGTCAAATGTCATGTCAAATGTCATGTCAAATGTCATGTCAAATGTCATGTCAAATGTCATGTCAAATGTCATGTCAAATGTCATGTCAAATGTCATGTCAAATGTCATGTCAAATGTCATGTCAAATGTCATGTCAAATGTCATGTCAAATGTCATGTCAAATGTCATGTCAAATGTCATGTCAAATGTCATGTCAAATGTCATGTCAAATGTCATGTCAAATGTCATGTCAAATGTCATGTCAAATGTCATGTCATGTCAAGACATGAGAGCAAAAAAATTCAATATCATCTGTTTTTCGAGCAATTCACTAAAAATACTTTTGCTTTAAATAAACTTTTGTCAGTTTTCACAGCTCTTTTCATGCCTTATTGTCACACATTCTCTTGTGTTAATTGAAATATATGGCAACGCTGTTCTTAACCTTTTCATTCCAGCACAATATTTGCCATTGTCAATTTCAACTCTGTTGAATTAACGTTTAACTGTTTTTTGTTTTGTTGTTTTGCTCTTTTATTGACGTTTTCACGTTATTTACTACGAATAAAATTCGTTGATATTATTTCAATACAGCAGCCACCACATTTGTCCATTACACGTATTCTCAAACTCACTGTCACTCTTACTCAAACACTGGCTCTCTCACACTCGCACTGTAATTGTTTTTCACCGTTATTTACTCATATTAATTGCATATTCAATGAGCTACGTAATGAAATGCGAAATCGTGTCAAAATGTTATGCCCTTTCCAGATGTCCTTCTCTTTCTCTCACTATCCCTCTCTCAGCAACATTGTTGTTTTCATTTTGGCCCAGATTGATCAAGGAATTGATTTATTTTTATTGTATTTCCAATCAAATATTAAAATGGCCAATAAGCAGCTATACCGGAAAATTGCAAAAAGTAAAGATATCGCTTTCATTTTTATTAACGTTAAATATTTGCGAGTGAAAACGACGTCATGCTGTAAAAATGGTTGCTTCCTTAAAGTGTCCGAAAATCGTTAAAATAATAAAAAAAATGACAGAGTATAGAACGCAACAAAAGGCGGAAATCACAACGAACAATATAGGAAAGCATCAGGATCATAAAAATAAATAAAAAAAAAAGAATATGAAATAGAAAAAAAAAACAAAAACAAAAACCTTCATAAAAGCTCAATATGAAGTGTGTATCAGAAGAGAATTCGAAGAAAAAACTACATAAATTCATTCTTATAGCTATCGAGCTAGAACAGCATTTAGGATATTTTGTGCTTGAAGGAGTAATAAAAATATTTTCAACTTTTACTACTTTATTTGAAGACTTAAATTTTATACGCAATATTCAGCGTGTGCTGCTGTTTTCAGATGAATAAAAAATTGACAAACAGCAAATAAGAACACTTAATTTACTAAGAAATGCAAAAAATATTTTAAAAAATATCGTTTTTAAATGAACATAAACCGAATCAATTTATATAAATGACTTTCTAAGAAACAACAAATAAAAAGTCAGAAAGATTTTGCTATAATTCGACAAAAACAAAGTTTTTATACTTTTGCTATTTAAGTGTAATCAATAGCAATTTCGGAGTATTAAAAACAAGTCAACTATTAAGATTTAGTGATAATTTTTGGCATAAAATGTCGAAAGTGACCAATGAAAATGTCGTACAAAACTTAAAATGCAAAACAAAAACAATGGAATTTAAAGTAATCAATAACTTAAGAGAACAACAAACCATAAAAATAAGCGAAATACCAAGAAAATATAAAAATGCGCTACGACAAAAATCAAGTGATTGGGAATGATACAAAAATTGTTGCTTTTTCAAATCAGTAGATCTCGAAAGAGTGTAAAACCAAAAGAAAAAATAAGGGTATGACGAAAACAAGATAAACAAAATTGAAAGCAAGAATGCAAGTTCGTCATAAAAAAGCGATGAATCAACTGATGAATAGAAAAGAACAAAAAAAAAAGACAAGACGAGGACGTAAAGAATTAATAGCAAAAGCTACAAAATTCTCTAGATTTCTTTTAGTTGCAAATGATTGAAATTTGGTTATTTAAAATTAATAAAAATAAAATAAACAAAAGCCAGAGTTAAAAAAAAATACTAAATCCACAATAAAAAAGAAAGTTTGACATTAATTTCAAATAAAACAACTCCAAAACGAGAACTTAAAACTCTTCATATTGACGCACATATGTATCTCATCAAGTATAAGAAACAGCAGAAGAATTTACCAAAGATTTACTTTTAACAAAAACCTATCAATGAAGTACAGGAACAGAACATTAAACTCAAAAACATAGAAAACTAGAAACAATTCGTTAAATTCTACTTTTAATTTCAATTCATGTCATGGGAAGAAATCAAATCAAAATCAAAATCAAAATCAAAATCAAAATCAAAATCAAAATCAAAATCAAAATCAAAATCAAAATCAAAATCAAAATCAAAATCAAAATCAAAATCAAAATCAAAATCAAAATCAAAATCAAAATCAAAATCAAAATCAAAATCAAAATCAAAATCAAAATCAAAATCAAAATCAAAATCAAAATCAAAATCAAAATCAAAATCAAAATCAAAATCAAAATCAAAATCAAAATCAAAATCAAAATCAAAATCAAAATCAAAATCAAAATCAAAATCAAAATCAAAATCAAAATCAAAATCAAAATCAAAATCAAAATCAAAATCAAAATCAAAATCAAAATCAAAATCAAAATCAAAATCAAAATCAAAATCAAAATCAAAATCAAAATCAAAATCAAAATCAAAATCAAAATCAAAATCAAAATCAAAATCAAAATCAAAATCAAAATCAAAATCAAAATCAAAATCAAAATCAAAATCAAAATCAAAATCAAAATCAAAATCAAAATCAAAATCAAAATCAAAATCAAAATCAAAATCAAAATCAAAATCAAAATCAAAATCAAAATCAAAATCAAAATCAAAATCAAAATCAAAATCAAAATCAAAATCAAAATCAAAATCAAAATCAAAATCAAAATCAAAATCAAAATCAAAATCAAAATCAAAATCAAAATCAAAATCAAAATCAAAATCAAAATCAAAATCAAAATCAAAATCAAAATCAAAATCAAAATCAAAATCAAAATCAAAATCAAAATCAAAATCAAAATCAAAATCAAAATCAAAATCAAAATCAAAATCAAAATCAAAATCAAAATCAAAATCAAAATCAAAATCAAAATCAAAATCAAAATCAAAATCAAAATCAAAATCAAAATCAAAATCAAAATCAAAATCAAAATCAAAATCAAAATCAAAATCAAAATCAAAATCAAAATCAAAATCAAAATCAAAATCAAAATCAAAATCAAAATCAAAATCAAAATCAAAATCAAAATCAAAATCAAAATCAAAATCAAAATCAAAATCAAAATCAAAATCAAAATCAAAATCAAAATCAAAATCAAAATCAAAATCAAAATCAAAATCAAAATCAAAATCAAAATCAAAATCAAAATCAAAATCAAAATCAAAATCAAAATCAAAATCAAAATCAAAATCAAAATCAAAATCAAAATCAAAATCAAAATCAAAATCAAAATCAAAATCAAAATCAAAATCAAAATCAAAATCAAAATCAAAATCAAAATCAAAATCAAAATCAAAATCAAAATCAAAATCAAAATCAAAATCAAAATCAAAATCAAAATCAAAATCAAAATCAAAATCAAAATCAAAATCAAAATCAAAATCAAAATCAAAATCAAAATCAAAATCAAAATCAAAATCAAAATCAAAATCAAAATCAAAATCAAAATCAAAATCAAAATCAAAATCAAAATCAAAATCAAAATCAAAATCAAAATCAAAATCAAAATCAAAATCAAAATCAAAATCAAAATCAAAATCAAAATCAAAATCAAAATCAAAATCAAAATCAAAATCAAAATCCAAATACAAATCCAAATCCAAATCCAAATCCAAATCCAAATCCAAAACCAAATCCAAATCAAAATCAAAGACTATGGACATGGATATGGATATGGATATGGATATGGATATGGATATGGATATGGATATGGATATGGATATGGATATGGATATGGATATGGATATGTATATTAAGCCGGATCGATTTTGTATGGAGAAAAAAAAAGTCATCCGGACACCGACTCAAAAGTTAGAGGGACTCTTAAAAACTATTTCTGCAACATTTTCTTTTGGATCGGAGAAATCTTCATGGAGCGGTTTTGGTTCTCCTGAACCCTTTTTTTGGCCAAAAAATCAAGTTTTTTGCCTATAACTTTTTTTTTTCTTCAGAATGCATACCCAAGATAAGCAAAAAAGTAAAGATTGTGATAGTACACAAATATTGGTTAAAAAAAATTTTGAAATTTGTTGTCCTTACAAACTCTTTTGAGACCCCAAAAAATCGATTTATCATCATTTTCGAAAATATACATTTTATATAAAATATAAAATGTATATTTTATAGGTGTTTAAAAAAAGCACCTTTTCGAAAATTATGAAATATCGATTTTTTGGGGTCTCAAAAGAGTTTGTAAGGACAACAAATTTCAAAATTTTTTTAACCAATATTTGTGTACTATCACAATCTTTACTTTTTTGCTTATCTTGGGTATGCATTCTGAAGAACAAAAAAAGTTATAGGCAAAAAACTTGATTGTTTGGCCAAAAAAAGGGTTCAGGAGAACCAAAACTGCTCCATGGGGATTTCTCCGATCCAAAAAAAAAATGATGCAGAAATAGTTTTTAAGAGTTCCTCTAACTTTTGAGTTGGTGTCCGGCGATATCTAAATTTCGATCCGGCTTAATGTATATGGATATGGATATGGATATGGATATGGATATGGATATGGATATGGATATGGATATGGATATGGATATGGATATGGATATGGATATGGATATGGATATGGATATGGATATGGATATGGATATGGATATGGATATGGATATGGATATGGATATGGATATGGATATGGATATGGATATGGATATGGATATGGATATGGATATGGATATGGATATGGATATGGATATGGATATGGATATGGATATGGATATGGATATGGATATGGATATGGATATGGATATGGATATGGATATGGATATGGATATGGATATGGATATGGATATGGATATGGATATAGATACGGATATGGATATGGATATGGATATGGATATGGTTATGGATATGGATATGGATATGGATATGGATATGGATATGTATATGGATATGGATATGGATATGGATATGGATATGGATATGGATATGGATATGGATATGGATATGGATATGGATATGGATATGAATATGGATATGGATATGGATATGGATATGGATATGGATATGGATATGGATATGGATATGGATATGGATATGGATATGGATATGGATATGGATATGGATATGGATATGGATATGGATATGGATATGGATATGGATATGGATATGGATATGGATATGGATATGGATATGGATATGAATATGGATATGGATATGGATATGGATATGGATATGGATATGGATATGGATATGGATAAAGATATAGATTTAAGCTTGCATTAGCAAAATTATTAGAACAAGTTTTGGGATGAGGCTTGCACAAGGACTTTCAGAAGGATAAGGAAATGATTTAAACATTAAGGAATTGCATTAAAATAAGTTTAAGGGCAAAAATTATTACAAGGTTAAAGAGAAGGATTATAACAAAGACTTAGGCCAGCATTAGAAATTAATTTTAATTTTAAGTTTGGAAAGTTTAATTTGATTTCATAAAAATTTTTTAAATGGATGGGTTGGATTTAAAGTTAAAAACTGTATTTTTTTGAATAAACGCAAAATTTCTAAATGTTAGTTTTCAACTGCTAAAAGTTATTTTTATTTTTTGCGCTTAATTTGGAACAGCATTAAATCATTTCTTAATAGAAAAACAATTAAAACTTCCGAACGAATAGAAAAACTGCCATTAGACAACATTTGTTGACGTTTGTAGTTGGCACCAGTCTATAATTTAAGGCTTAAAGAAATATGAAATGTAACGACATAACTTTTTACAGCATTGTAACAAAATAATTGAAATCAAAAGTGAAAAATTATTTTATTCTTTAGCATAATGAAAATATTTGTGGTTGTTGCCTATCACAACAACAATTAAGAAATTCCTGAAATTTCTTATTAAAGTCATACACAAAGTTACCATAACTCAAAACATCTCAGAATTAAACTAATTTCAAAGTCAGAATGGCAACATTTAATTAAAATAGAATCAAACCCATTATCAAGAAAGCAACCAGAGAGAGTGTAAGAGAGAGGAGGTGTGAGAGAAAAAAATAACAATTTAACCATCAAAGAAATCATTTTACTTAAAATTGTTTTAATTAAATTTGCCTGCTTCGAAACCCGGCATTTGAGGTTAGGTTTTTGGCTCACACTCCGGTGAGTGCCACTTTTTCGCACCATTACAAGCTTACCATTCAACATAAAAGCTCTTTGTTATCCCTTTTTGCAGAAAGTCTAAGTCAAGTTTGAGTAGAGCTCAATCTTTTGTAACCACTCGAGCAGAAGCCGCAAACGGATTGTGCTGCTTTCAGTTTACCGTTTGGGTTATGGAAGCGTCATAATCAACCCACTGGCTGGCAGGCATAAAACACCCACACACGCACACGTACATATAGCCAGATAGATATATATATGTATATATACTGATTGACTAACAAACGACATCCTGGCTGATATCCTGTCCTAATTCAAAGGATATACGCACAAAAACCATTGAATGATGCGCAACGACGACGATTGAAGGTCGTGCGTTCATCAATTCGCTCTACCGTTCGGTTTATTCATTGTTGGGTTTCCGTATCCGGTGCCTGCTATCTGCTGTTTTTGTTTCATTCATGCCGCTGCCTAAGGTATGTCTGCCTGTTACTCACCCAGCTGCCGCCGCTGTCAATACTTTGTTTGCTGTTCACTGCTATCCTATCGCTTTTCTTAAATACAATTTCATCTGATTTCCTTTCACTTTCAAGGATAATTCTTAGATTTGCCTGTGCCGCCTATAGTTAACATGGTGTTTTGCCAACAGGCTATAACGTTCGACTGACAGCTCATACAGTCAGTCAGCCAGTCAGATAGTCAGTCATACAGTTGGTCGGTTAGTCAGTCAAATGTTCAATCAGTCAATCACTCATACTGGGTGCTTTCCGTTCGGTTTGGTATGTCGTGCGTATCCTTCGTGCTATATATAATGGTTCCTTCGGCTTCTATTGGTGGCTTTTCTGGTTTTTTGTTGTTGTTTTGCGCTTTTGAATAAATTATTTCTTATGAAACGCAAGTCAAGCACAGTGCGTCTTCTATAAACACTTCAGTACCTCGGTGACGTAGCCACTTGCACCTAACTCATCATCCAATTGCTAGGACTCGGTGCGCCCTTAACTGCTGTTGGAGCTTTACGGTTTTATGCAAATAATAACGAAATCAATAACTTTATTGTATGATTTTTCGCTGACGACCTGACTGACTGCCTGCCTGGCTGCCTTTGGCCAGCTTTAGAAACATTACCATCACCATCGCCATCACCATCTTTAGCAGCACCTACATTCTTCATCTTTGCTGCTTGGTCTTCCTTCATTTGCTTTTAATATTTTATTTTATCGTTTGTATTTTGCTTCAGCATCATTGTTATTAATAAATTCATCTCTTGAATTCAACGCTTTCATGAAGTCACTAAGTTATTGCGACGCCATCTTGAAATTTGCTGTGCCGGAAGTAGCGGCGGGCTCAGCATAAATTTTTCCCGTTACATTTTTGAATTTGTACGAGTATTTATTTGATGTGGTAGCTCAAAATATTTGAGGGCTTGTAGCTGTGCGTCTGTTTCTGACTGTGTGTATGTGTGTATTAGAGCGTTCAGATTGATTTTTTCCTTCCGTCTTATATCTACGTTCCGTTTTCATGCACCAAACACTAAATTATCTGAAATCCTTAAATTATATCAATCGAATTTGAAGATTGTGTGTTAAGAAAACAGCGACGCAAAAAAAAGAAATATTGCAGCAATTTATAAAATTTAGCAATTTTAATATTGTTAACATGAAAAAACATTTAAGTGAGTTATTTTAAAGCTTGAGGATATAAAATGCCATTTTATATATTTTTTACAGCTCTCTGAGATAATTTTTTATCAAGCAACATTAAGAATCGTTTAATTTGTAATAAAAAAAAAAAATATTAAATAGTTTTAAATAAAGTCAAGAAATGTTAAAATAATTTTTTTGAAATGTATGATCATTTTTTTTTTCTATATACATTACTTCTGTATGAACATGACATTCGTGCATTTTTGTCAATTATCTCATGAAAAGTTCTTGTGCTGCTCGTATTTGTACATTCATTTTATGAATTTTATTCATAAAAATTATGAATGATTCATGTTCTCTTTGTATTTTTCATGATTTTTATGAAATTTTTTTATGTTTCATGTATCTTAAGCACACTCTTTATGATCTATAAACACCACGCTTATGAAATATTCATGTTCTTGTGTTCGCTTTTTTTGTGTATTTTGAACTTTGATATCATGTATAGTTCATGTGATTCATGTTATTGTTTACTGAAGCAAACTCATGAATGCAATTCCTGGATATCATGTAAAAATTCTTAACTATTATGTACTTCTTTGGTACAGTACACATTCTTCAAGTCTCTGTTATCATCCTCAAGAAAACTTGATAGTTCGTTCAGTGTTAAACGGGCTTGCAGTGTCACCAGTACTGGCTCTTTTTGGAACTAGTTCAAAAATATGTTAATTATTGCTCATTTTTCTGCAGAAAAGTAACAACCTGAAATAGAAGAGTAATAAGAGAAAAAAGACTGGCAGTTACAAGGTGTTCGCTTTGCAATAAAACAGAGCGTGTGTGACGGGCACAAAATATCACATTAAATAAAAATGAAAAACAGAAATAAATTGCTAAAGTAAGCCGAAAAGAAAACTTTCACTCCTTCAGGTACACATACACCAAGCACAGAGGACTGACATGCACGTCGCCAAAAAGACATAAGAAAAAAAAACTTATTTATAGGCCGAACTAAAAAAAAACCAGGACTCGGAGGTTTTTAATTCACTGCCTCATGTTGGTTTATGTGTATGATTGTCGCAGTGTGTATGTATGTGCTGTTAGTGTAACTTGTGTGCCTGCCTGAGTCCGTGTGTGTGGGCGGTATTTTTTTGTTTTGTTTTTTTTTTTTTTTTTTCGTTACATGCGGCGCAAACTTCGTCTTTAACCGATTTATTAATTAAAATCAAATTAAGCGCAAAATCGTTCTGTTTCTTATACTGCCTGCCACGAAATACAACAAACAGCAACAACAACAACAACTTTATCGTTCTTTAATATCCTTGCAATGTTTCTTAGCTTAACGTGCTACAAAACTTTTGCTGCTTTTTATGTCCTTCAGCGTGTTTGGTTTGTGGGTTGTAACATTATAAGATTGTTATTGTTGTAAATATTGTTGTTGTTATTGTTGTTGTTATTGTCGTTGTTGTTGTTTTTGTTACTGCTGTAGCTGTCGCTGCTATTAATTTGCTGCTGAATGCGCATAACTTTACTTGGAAATCGTTATCGGTTGCAAAAATATTTCAATTAACTTTGATTGAGGTTCCTTCTGAACCTTGTTTAGCTTGTCGTTGTTGTTGTTGTTGTTGTTGTTGTTGTTGTTTTGTGAGCAACATTTGTGTTTGCCTGTCACCCTCAAACTTTAAGTATATTTTGACAGTAATTATGCCAAACTTTAAAAGGAAATGTTATAAATTTACTTTATTATTTTCCCACTGAATGTTATGACTTCTATTACTTAGTATTTACAAAACTGTAACGGATGTAACGCAGCTTTATTATTAATTTTTTGACTGTTGTTTTGCAAGCAACAATAATAATTTTGCTTTTTTGTGAGGTAAATTAAATGTGGTGGAGCGAAAATAATTGAAATACAAGACGTAACGTATGCGACATGTGCAAAAAGACATGTGAAACTGTATAAGATTTAATAAGCGCACATATGTACAAAATAAAATTGGGAACGAAATAATTGATACTTAAGATGTAACGTATGTGACAAATACAAAAACACACACTATACAGAAAAAATTATACAAGCCCCCATATAAATATAACTTTTTAAGGCGAAAGTACTATGGCGGAATAGAAATAATTAATATATATGATGTAACGGATGTGACAATAGTGAAAACATTTGCAAGACTAAATAAAATGATGTCATTTTCCATATGAATTTGACTTTTTCAGGCGGAGTAACAATGGAAAGATGGAAATACTTGCAATATAAAATTTAACGGATGTGACAAAAGTGAAAACACTTGCACAAATGGAAAAAATTTTAGTAGCGCCAATATAAATTTTTGTTTTTGAGAGCAAGCATCTAGATGAGACAGAAATAATTTAAGTATAAGTAATAATATAAATCTGGGCAAGTAACGTATGCTACAAATGCAAAAGCACAAACAAAACTGAGTAAAATTAAATGCGCACAAATGAATTTTACTTTTTAAAGCAAAATAACTATGACGGAACAAAAATAATTGATATATAAGTTGTAACGGATGTGACAATATTGAAAACCCTTGCAAAACTGCAAAAAAGCATATGAACGCCCATTTTTTTGAGTTGAGCTAACTATGACTAGACAGAAATAATTGATATATAAGATATAACGGATGTGACAATATTGAAATTTCTTGCAAAACTGCATTAACTATACGAACGTCCATTTTCATTTGCGTTTTTTGAGCTAAGGTAACGATGACGAGACAGAAATAATTGCAACATAAGATGTAACGTATGTGACTTTAGTAAAAACACTTGCAAAACTGGTGATAAGTTCAAAGGAGCGCCAATTTTAACATGATTTTTTGAGTCGAAGCATCTACAGTGATGCAGAAATATTTGAAATACCAGAAGTACCGTACAAGCCAAAAATAGAAAAATCAGTCTCAAAGCAGTATTGAATTATATAAACGCAAATTTTGATTTTAGTTTTTTTTTTAGCTATTTAAGATAAGAAACTATTAACAGTGTAGCTAAGGCGACAAAAATACGTTCAAATCTTAACTAAATACTTAAGAAAAGGTTATATAAGCACCAATAGTAATTTGAGTTGTGAAAAGCAATTAGAATATGATAGAGAAGAAATAGTTTGAATATAAGACATTACGGATGCGACAAAAACACTCTCAAAACTGGATAAAATCAAATTTTGATTTTATTTTTATGAAGAAAAATAACTACTTTAAAGGGGAAATCATTGAAGTAGATGTTGTAACGGATGTGACAAAAGTAAAAAGATTGCCAAAAGTGCAGATGAAGCTATACAAGCGCTAGTATAATGATTTAAGTGCGTTAAATTAATTGCTGTAGAGAAAGAGTTTTTGAAATAAAAGGCACAACGGATGCGACAATACTTAAAATATATTATATTTTCATAAACATCGCTAAAAATATGTGATGAAATATTGATGGCATATGTTAGTAAGCTTGCTGCAATAAAAGAAAGCATTCAGGTACATACTAAAGTTATGTAACGTATGTGACACAAAACTTTTAAATCTCAAAGTTTTTAAATATTTCTATATAACTTGGTAAGAAATGAGCATGAAATGTTAAACTTGAAAAAGTTTTAAAAAATTAATTTAAAAATTAATAAATAAAAATAAGTATGTAACAGACGTGACATGAAAGTTATTTCAAAATTCAATTCAGGAAGTTTTTAACACCTCCTTTTATAACATACTCTTGTAAGATAAAAAAATATTATTTGAGATTTATGGTATTTTGTATTTCATGTAACGGACGTGATATTAAAGTTTTAAATTTTTTTTTTAAAAAGTTTAAAGCTTTCAAGAGTCTTCTCAATTATAGGTCGGATGTGACCTTAAAGAAAATTTCTCTGATGATGTAGAAAGAAGAATATTTAAGTTTTTGGGTCGTTTGTAATTCAGACGACGGACGTGACATTTAATGTTTTAAGTGAATTGCAGATCTTATGTTCTTATATAGAACTAGTGCCACGAACAAGGCCAATAAAAGAAGTAAAAATTAAATCTTTTATAGAACGAATAATATTTTTTTGAGTTTTATGGGCGTTTGTAATTCATGCAACAGACGTGACATTCAAGTTTTTAAGTTTGCTGCAGATTTTAAGTTTTTATTTAGAATAAGTGTTACGAACGTGACAATATACCTACTAGAAAATTAATTCAAAAGAAAATAATTATGAATTTTTATGCTCGTAATAATTTTTTGTAACGGACGTTAAATAAAATTGTGCTAAGCGCCTCTAAAATCTATGAAGCTGTACAGAGTATGTTTTTTTTCATGTTGGAAGTGATATAAGACTAATGTCTTTCATATGTTTTAAGTAATGTAACGTATGTGACACAAAATTTACATTTGTACAGTTTCATAAAAAATTATTAGAATTGAAAATGAAATGTCAAATCCTGCAAATAGTTAAATATATAATTAACAGGTGTAACGCACGTGTAAGTCGCGCAGTAACGCACGTGACAGTGAACTGAAGCCATAAGAAACTTTTGTTAGTTGTACAATTTTTGTGCATAACTTTCTTTCACTAATTTTGAAATAATTTATTAAAATTCATGCTCGTCATGACTTCGTGTCACGGATGTCATACAAAACAAATTTTGAAATATGTTATAAAATATGTTTGAGCTTTCGGCACATGTTCAATTTTAACGCGGATGTGACAATGAAATGATTTTTCCTGATTATTTTGAATAAAATAACCTATGCGACAAAACAAAATAACAAAATTTAATACAAATTTTTAAACAACTTACATAAAAAGACAAATTGTTACAAAATTTTTTTTCAACTTGTGTCACGTACGTGACAGTTTACAGTTGACATTAAGTCCTTTTGGAATTTTACAAAATTTTATAATCTTTGTGCATATTTTTCTTTCATTCAATAGGAAAATATTTCTGAATTTACATCGTGATGAATTTGAGTAACGCAGGTTACATTGAAATGCTTAAATCAAAGTTGAAAGTGACATTCAAATTGTAGTAAATATTCCTGAATATTTTAAATAATGTAACGTATGCGACACAAAGTTTAAGTTTTTAAATAGTTTAACAAAAACGTTTTAAATTTCAGAAATATTTGAAAATTTATTATAACGGACGGAATTTATTGTAACGGTGTAACGGACGTAACAGTAAACCAAGTCCATATGGCTTACTGCATAGTTTTCTTCAAGAAAATAGAAAGCTGTATATGCAGTTTCATGTAAGTGATCACTTCATGCAACGGATGTGACAAAAATATGAACATTTAAAATTAATCACGCTTCGAGAGCAAGTATTACTTAAAGTCAGATAAGATATTGAATAGAATTTATCATATAGTTTTCTAATTTTGTTCAATACATATTTATGGCTTTATTCAAATATGTAACGGATGTGACATTTTAGCCAACTCTAATTTTTAAAAGGAAAGATACAAATTTCAGGTAAAGTTGTCAATGTTATGATGACTAAGAGTAACGGATGTGACAAAATTGCCTTAAAATTAAACAAATCAATTGTTTCATACTTAAAGAGTCCGTTACATTACAATTTTTTTTTAGAACCATAAAAAAAGCTCCACTGAAATAAATGCAATTAAATTACTTTCGACTTATTCACACATATTTCCGCAAAACAAGCCGATTGTAAAGCAAGACTGTATCTTTTGTCTCTTAACTCTGCAGCTCGCCCAACACTCACTGACCACTGCTAACAACCACTGCCCGCCACTGCCCACAAAATGCTTAGCCATGCTCAAAACTCTTTATCCCCCTTTTTTTCCTCTTTATATCCGCAACACAAAAACTTCCGTCGAAAATAAGTTCAAGTAATGCAAAAACAAAAAAAAAATTGAAAAACCCTATCGAGATAAAAAAAAAATGTGTAGCGCAAAAAAATTAAAGGAAAATAAAATTTAAAAACTTTGCAAAAGTTTACTTTTTGAACAGATAAAAACGAAACTAGAAACAAATCAGCAGAAAGGATAAAGAAGAGCGGAACTAGAGCAAGCAACAGAAATTGCATTTATCTAACCGCAAAGTTTTGGTCAAGAACCAAACCACGAAGGAACCTTAAAAAAGTGAATGAAGCCTGAAAGAACGAAGCCAGTGCGAGAGCTGTGCGAAGAGTGTGCGGCGAGTGCGAAAGGAAACTCATTCAATTGAAACATACAATGAAAGACAAAATTTTCTTCTGTATTCTTTTTTCATTTCTTCGATTTTTGCAAAGTTTTTTCTTTCTTTTTTTTTATTGCATTTATTCTATTTTCATCTTATTATGTTTCACTTGATTTTTTGGCAGAAATTTCATTCATCTTCTTTGGCTACTTTTGCACAGGATTGAATGGCAAACAGAAAGTTTTTGATATGCTTGATGCTGTTGATGTTGTTGTTGTTACCACTGCTGCTGAAATAATAGAATTATTTGAATCAAATTGTGGCTACAGCAACTAAAACTCACAGAGATTTGCTCAATTTTTTCATTTTTTTATACTTTCTGCTGCTCTTTTTTATGTGACTTAAATTTCAGCTTTTGTGTTAAAAGCTCGAATTGTTCAAAGCAAAGGATGTGCGTAAAATTTAGATACTAGTGCGTATATAACAAAAAAAAACAAAACAAAAACTTTATTTTCTTTTAAAAAAACAACCTACAATAAATTCAATTAAAAACTTAATGTAAGTTTATGTTAGATAAAGCGGAAAAAAAGGTCAGGTTAGTAGCTTGCCAGAAAGAAGAGAGAGAATGGGTAAATCCAGCGCCTTGCTTTTGATTTTCAATAATATGTCATTGTTGAATTTTGCGAGTATGTGAGAAAAAAGTTTGTACAATTTTAAAGCATTTTTCAAAAAAAAAAAGAAAATTTCTCATACCAGGTTTTAACCTTGGAATGCCTGGTTAAGCAATTTGCACATCATCAACAAAAGATCAAAGCAATTATTTTCATAGAAAATTGATACCAAATGCAAAAAATAAATCCTTATGACATGCAGGCCATTATTTAAGATTTGAAGAATATTTTGCCTATGTTAACATGCATGAAAATTAAAGACTGAAAACATAAATTATGGCCAGGAATTTCTAAATATTAATCATTTTGAAAAATTCAAGTTATAGTATTGCCTGATATCTGAAGTATTTAAAAAGAAATTAAATTATCTTTATTTGTAGTTTTAATAAATTTTGTCTATATTAAGTTGTCCGTTAAGGTGACTATCGTTATGAGATATGTTCAAGGTTTTTTGAAATTTTTTGTTTTTTATTTGCAACTACCGCAAAAAACGATTTTGAATTATAGAATTATGAGCCTAGAGCTTTTAGTATTGCTTAAGTATAGCCTTGACTTAAAACAAAAAAAAAATTTGCCATTTCAGCCCTTGAACCTGACCGAGCTTCTTATGATTCTTGACTTATGATCCTATGAGACTTGACTTCCTATAGGTAAAACTGGATCAGGGAGTCTTATAGAGGACTCGATCCCTAGATCTGGGAAGAAAATTCCTCCTCCTACTTTTCCCTCAAGTTTTGAGACGTCTGTCAATATGTCTATTTTTATAGGCATGAGATGGGGGTCTATCATTTCATACCTGGCCAGTACCACCGCGTGTCCTATATTTGTTCTAGACCACTTTCCCAGATTTCCTTAGTCTCAGAGCTGTGATATATGCGACTTCTATGGTAATAAAGACTAGAGGAAGAAGATTTAAGATGACATTTAGTGCATCCTTTCGGGCACCGGCAAGCACATTTCTTCACTTCTCTGCACCTTGTAGAGAATGAATCGCCGAGAGAGACCTTATGCGATTCGCTGGGCAGAGTCGTGAACGAATCAACGAGAGGGGTCCTAAGCGAATCACCGGGAAGATTCACCAAGTAATCGCCGAGAGGGGTCTTAAGTGATTTGCCAGGAAGAGCCGCAATCGAATACGGTAGAAGGAGTCTTAAATGATTTGCAGACAAGAGCTCTATGCAAAACGCTCAGCGATTTGTTGCAAAGTATCCTTGTTTAACGTTACAAGTTGTTTTAAAGTTTAAACTAGCGTGCTCGGCAGACGTTATCCTGGCCCAATTCAATGATTTTTTTACTAGTTTTACTTTTTGATTAATTTAAACGAGTTTTCAGACCATGCTGCATTTTCCAATGAATGACAGATTTTGAAAATTTTTTAAAAAGCATCTTCTAACGGAATGTGGGAAGGAAGATTTTCAATCAAGAATTTCAAGATTTTGAATAGCGCATTCATCGATTGGTCGATCGAAATATCTTTCAAAAATTGCCGGAATGAACGAAGTAAGATTTTGAAAATTTTTTGAATCTTGCATTCATTCCTTGGCCGATCAAAAAGCAATCCATCTTCCAACGATCGCCGGAATGAGAGAAGGAAGATTTTGAAAATTTTTTGAGAATCACGCATTCATCGCTTTGGCAAATGAAGAGCGATCCATCTGGCATGGAACCCTTGGATGAATCGCTAGTGCATCGCCACGTGAGCTTTTCTTTCATATGCTTTTAAGTATTTTACAAAAAGCCTCTTCTCGAAAATGACAAAATATGAATTTTTTGGGTTTCATGTGAAATTTCACTCGAATCTAAATACAAAAAACTATAGCTGTGAAATGTGTGTGAAATTTTTCCCTAAAATTTTTGACACCAACTTGGCATGCATTCTTAGATGTACTGCTTCCAGAAGACATTCTAAATATCCATTTTTGCTTCTCCTCAGCCTTATCGAAAAGTGCTTTTATGAGGAATTCTCATAAACGTCTAAAAGGCTATTTTAATAGCTTCCAAGAATGCTTCCATGGCATGGCGTATCCAAGGCAAAGATTAAATATTTTCTTAGATTCATTTGGACTTATGTCTTCTGAACCATGGAATGTCTTCTTAAATTTTTCCTAGAAAATACCTGCTAGAATGTTTTCATTGAAGGCATCAAAGAAATCTTCTATTGAAAAGTTCTAGAACCACTTCTAGAGCAGACTAAGGAAAGTATTCCTCCCAATGACATGCAAGTGCTAAAAGAATGCCTTCTGGGTATGAAAGTAGAAGGGCTTACGACGTTCCCTTTTACTTAACCATCTTTTGGAAGTACTTTTTTGCTGGGATGATTGTCAATGTCGTACTCTGTTCCGCTGTGAAATATACTAGCAACATTTCTCTCCTAACATTACGACAGCTTAATTGAACTATCTTTTTATTTTCTAATGAAAAGTGACAGTTTTCGTACGGTTTTTGTTTTTATATATTTATTTTTCTCTATTTTTAAAAGTAAAGCATGACTTTCTGAAATTTAACAATTTCAACGCAACAAAATATTTTTCAGAATTTTCACGCAATAAAAAAAATTAATGTTGCCAGCAAAATTTCACGCAAACGAACAGAGTACTAGGCTTGAGGACAAAAAATTAAAAAAAAAAAATTTTTTCCAATATTTGTGTACCATCAAAATTTTTACTTTTTTGCTCATCTTGGCTGTATGCATTGATTTTGGTGTCAAAAAACAGCTCCATGGGAATTTCTACGATTTAAAAAAAATTTTGCAGAAATAGTTTTTAAGCGTCCCTCTTACTTTTAAGTTGGTGTCCGGCTGAATTCTTAAACTCCATGCAAATCGATCTGGCTTACCCTGCATGCTTCTTAGCAACAGGTTCATCGCTACGACCCATAGGAGTGGAGAGGAGCCTTCTTATGGGATATCACTGTTAACAAAATTGCGAAGAGTGGAATCACTTAGCTTCAAGTTGCCCAGCTAGTAAGCATCTGGCAGACTTGCAATAATTTTGTTGTCTCGACCGCCAGATTCTTCAAGACCAAGGTACAAGAACCCGGTGAAACGATGTTAAAGATTCCTGCTATGTCCAGAAATAATACCAGACCTTACACCTTAATTTCTAGCGATTTTTCTATTGAAGAAACCAGGGCGTGAAGAGCAGTGTCTGTTGATCTACCCTTGGTGTAGGCGTGGTGAGTGTGTGATAGTCTCAAAGCAGCGAAATTTTATCTTAAATAGACTTCAATAAGTCCCTCTAGGGTTTGTAGTAAGAAAGAGGAGAATCTTATTGATCAGCTTTGCCTGTTTTGCGTATAAAGACTTATTTCACCTCCTTCCAGGAGAAGGAAATGCAGTTACTTCAACTTCAAGCATCTGGCGAAAATTGTTTGCAACCAAAGCATGATCCAGCTTTCCCACCAGCTTATTAACCAGATGTGAAGGAAATTCTGAGGATGATATAATTTCATTAGTCATGATAGTCTTACTATAAGTAAAGCTGTACTATCTGGAGTAACCAGTGACGTAGATGTGGGGGTGGTCCACGGATCCGGACCCTACCCGCCCCCCCCCAGAGCCATCAGCAAAATATGAAAGTTGTTGTCAATTGATTCTATTAAGATAAATGTTGTTTTGCGATTTTCGAAAGAATGTTATGATTAGAAAATATTTTAGATATGTTCTTATTATAACTTTGTTAAAAAAAAAAAAAATTAACAATTTTTTATAAAACTTTTTAATGGAATCATCTAAAGTAACTAATATGAGTTTTCAGAAAACAGACCTTTTTTTAAAAATTCATAACTCGGTCAAAATCAAACATTTTTCCAAAATTTTGTATTTATTTATTATTATAGAGAATTGAACAAATTACAAGAAAAAATTCAAAAATATACATTTTTTACTCCAACATGGTTTTATAAAGCTACAAACTGGCAGAGAAAAAAACGGGGCCTTGTAGTTGCACCGCTGGGAGTCGTAAAAATTGTCCGATTTGGAAAAAAAAATTACTTTTTTAAATCTAAACAAAATTGGTTATAGTATGACAGGAGCTTTTTCAAATTTCTTTTCAATTTTTGATGATTTGATTCCAAATTTGAAAGTTGGTTTTTTTTCGAAAAAAATATTCACTTTAAAAATTCATAAAAAATTTTCAAAAAAAAAACTCCTGTCAATACGACAGCGAATCAATTTTAAAAAAATACAAAAAAAAAAAAATCGTCAAAAAATGAACCCGCTAGTGCCGCAACCAGTACGAAAAACATGGTTTCGAGATAAACGCGTTCAAAGTTTGTAAACAAAGTTTGACACTTTCAAATTTGGAACATCACCAAATATTGAAAAAAAATTTAAAAAAGCTCCTGTCATACGATAACCAATTTTGTAAAGGTTTAAAAAAGTCATTTTTTTTCCAGATCGGACAATTTTTACGACCGCCAACGCTGCAACCACGAGGCCCCTTTTTTTTCTCTGCCGCTAGTTTGGAGCTCTATAAAACCTTGTTGGAGTGAAAAATATATTTTTTTGAATTTTTTTTCTTGTAATTTGTTCAATTCTCTACAATGATAAATAAATAAAAAATTTTGAAAAAATGTTTGTTTTTGGTCTGTTTTCTCGGCCGCGAATGTTATTTCCCACCTTAAAGCCATTTTATAGGCGTTGAGCTTTACCTTATAAATATGCCAAGATGTTTCTGGCAAGGCTAAGTTCTTTATGACATTCTTTACGAGGTGTACTAAGTTCAACAGAGGTCCAACAGAGGGGGTTATTAAGTCTCTTTGTATGCTTTGGTTGATGGTCGAGTGATAAGCACGCTTGACTGTCAGCCATTAGGTTCTGGGTTCGAATCTCGGCCAGGCCATGGCGCTACGCTTTTACCTTTCTTTAATTCATTTCTCATTTCTAATCAATTGAAATCAAAAATACATCAATACGACTTTGTAAGTTGTACTTGTTGGTAGAAAAATTTGTGGATTGGATTGATTGAATAACTCGAATTGGCAGAGGTAAACACATAACACTTGTCTCAAATTCAAATTCGCAAGTTGATGTATCTTTCGTCATTCAAAGAACCTTCAACTCTTGTTTCATTAGATTTCCTTTTACTACTTTCCTTACCTAGTTTCGTACCCAGGCAGACTTGACTGAAAAGGTTTGACACCTTTTACAATCCTTGGTTCAAAGCAAAAAAAAAAAATTAGTTTTCTCAAAATTTCTAATTGAAAAGCGGATCGGGATTTGAGTCCAGCCGTTATAATTTAATATATCTTTAGTCGTTTTTTATATATTCCCAAAAGGAGTCGCAGACAAGAGTTATAATTAAAACTTGCTCACTAGTTTTTGTTACACCTGTATTGGAGATGAGTGGATTTGTATTTAACAGGTAGTTAAAGAGTGACTCACCTCGTGTGTTGATGTTCGCAAAACTCTCACGATTTCGCCAAAATTTCACTTGTGGTTCAGTGAAATGAATTTTTAATGCTAAAAGCATAAAGAGGCAGAAGCTAAGCATAGAATATACTCGCGTTTTAAAAACCACAACGTCATACTGAGTGCCTTGGAAGCGAAGCAAAGTGCAGACAAGCACAAGTGAGTACATACAAAAAAAAAACGAGCTATGCGTGTAAAAAACACGATTTTATTAAGCTCAAGGCTCAGACGCTTCAGAACATGCTAAGGGGCGCGCGTTGTAAACAAGTTGAAAATATCTTATATATATAAAGTCCTGCTTAATATTGCGGTTCTATAAAAGTGTGTATAATGTAGGCTTTAGAGCTGCTGCCATATAATATACATAAGTATAAATTATGATCTTAAGTTTTGTGCTCTTGCAAGTTGTTAGTTGTTTGCTATCGTTGTTGTTGTTGAAGTTGTTGTTGCTGCTGCTGCTGCTGTTGTTGTGAATGAAATTGTACTAAAGTGTCTCAAAATGACGGTTGTTGCTAAACAATACTAGAGCACACAACTAGTGTATAATAAAGAACAAAGACATGCCAGAAATATGCAAAGGAAAAACTGTTGTTTGTGGGCCATTATTAATATTTTCAAGGACTTTCGAAAGTTTTGTTGTTGTTTGTTGTCGGCAATGCAGAGAACAGCCTTAGTTTATATGACAGAATGTAAAGAAATGTTCTTCTTGAGCTTAAAAAATTTACTTTACAGCTGGAGAAATGGCTGAAGAAAACTACCGAGTTTTTAAAGAACAACAATATTTTTATTATGCCTTTTATTTTTTTTTTTTTGCTTTTTTGTAAATAAAACTTATAAAACTATATGCATGTTTCAAAGACTATTGTTGCCTATTTTTATAACTTTTTTATGAAATTTATTATTTTGTTTTAGCGCTTTTATATTTTACCAGACGTTATTTATATGAATTTTTAGTCAAAACTTGTAAACTTTTTCGTGGAACAGCATTTATTACAGTTTTAAATAATTTTTTTTAAAGCTCTTCATTTTCATTTTTTTTTTTTTTTTAATTAAACGTCAGCAACACTTAAAAGCGGACGTTGTCCGTACAACGCTTTCGTCACTTGAGCATCTCTGACACCATCAATGACGCTGTCAAAACAAACAAGAAAATCGAGAATACGCTTCAATCAAAACTGGACCCAAAGCTTGGAATATGATTAGATTGTAAAGCAATGCTGAGTGTGAGTGGCGTGTGCCCAGCATGTGTGTATTTCAGCGACAACAGCAGCTGGCTGCCATGCACCCCGTTCGCGACTAGCTAACTGTTTGGTTTCGAGGTTGAGTGACCTGTTTATGACGGTCCGCTGTGCTTCGATTGTTTTGTTTCTTTGTTGTTTCTCGTTTGTTTGTTTGTTTATCCTTTGAAATGTTTGTGTTGCAGTGCGAACAGCGAATCCAATTGGATTTCGTCTTTGCTGGCATTTTGTTTATTTTTGTTTTTATAAACATTGAATTTCTCTCATTTGTTTATGTAGCACTTTAGCTGGCACTCTGCAGACTTCATGTGTTCAAGTGATGCTTGGTTGAATGTTGCCAATAAAAACGAAGGCTGGACAACATGAAGCAAATGACATTGTCTCATGAGGTTGTAAGAAAAGTAATTAAAAAATATAAAGCTCATGTGTGAAAGGATATGATAAGCATGTGCAAAGAAATGCAAATTGTTCGGGAAGAAATAATGAAAAAAATTTATAACAATTCATGACAAAGAATGGTAATGAATGATAAATAATGGCAAAAATGACAATGAATGATGAAGAATGGCAAAATGACAATGAATCACAATGAATGAAAAGGAATGACAATGTAAGACAATGAATAACAATGAATGACAATGAATGATAATGAATGACAATGAATGTTAATTCATGATAATTCATGGCAATGAAGACCAATGAATGGCAATGAAAACATTAAATGGCAATGAAAGACAAAGACTGACAATAAATAACAATGAATGACAATAAATGGCAATGAATGACAACGAATGATAACGAATGACAATGAATGACAATGAATGACAACGCATGACAATGAATGATAATTCATGATAATTCATGGCAATGAAGACCAATGAATGGCAATGAAAACAATAAATGGCAATGAAAGACAAAAACTGACAATAAAAAACAATGAATGACAATAAATGGCAATGAATGACAACGAATGACTACGAATGACAATGAATGACAACGAATGACAAAGAATAACAATGAATTACAATGAATGACAATTAATGACAATGAATGGCAATAAATTACAATGAATGACAATGCGTGACAATACATGATAATGCATAACAATACATGGAAAGGCATGGCTATGTATGACAATGAATGACAAGGAATGGCAATGATTAACATCGAATAAAAAAAAAAATGATAACGAATAACAATGAAATAAAATAAATTACAGTTACTGAAAATGAATGACAACGAATGGTAATTAATGACAATGAATGACAATGAATGATATTCATGACAATTTATGACAATGAAGACCAATGAATAGCAATGAAAACAATAAATGGCAATGAAAGACAAAGACTGACAATAAATAAAAATGAATGACAATGAATAACAATGAATGACAATGAATGACAATGAATGACCATGAATGACCATGAATGACAATGAATGACAATGAATGGCAATGAATGACAATGAATGACAATGAGTGACAATGAATGACAATGCATGACAATGAATGACAATGAATGACAATGAATGACAATTAATGACAATGAATGACAATGAATGACAATTAATGACAATGAATGACAAAGAATGAAACTGATCACAATGAATGAAAATAAATGAGAATGAATTACAATGAATTAAAATAAATGACGGTGACTGACAAGAAATGAAAACGAATACATGGAAAGGCATGGCTATGTATGACAATGAATGACAAGGAATGGCAATGATTAACATCGAATAAAAATAAATGATAACGAATAGCAATGAAATAAAATAAATTACAGTTACTGACAATGAATGAAAACGAATGGTAATTAATGACAATGAATGACAATGAATGATATTCATGACAATTCATGACAATGAAGACCAATGAATAGCAATGAAAACAATAAATGGCAATGAAAGACAAAGACTGACAATAAATGAAAATGAATGACAATGAATAACAATGAATGACAATGAATGACAATGAATGACCATGAATGACCATGAATGACAATGAATGGCAATGAATGACAATGAATGACAATGAATGACAATGAGTGACAATGAATGACAATGAATGACAAGGAATGGCAATGATTAACATCGAATAAAAATAAATGATAACGAATAGCAATGAAATAAAATAAATTACAGTTACTGACAATGAATGACAACGAATGTTAATTAATGACAATGAATGACAATGAATGATATCCATGACAATTCATGACAATGAAGACCAATGAATAGCAATGAAAACAATAAATGGCAATGAAAGACAAAGACTGACAATAAATAACAATGAATGACAATGAATAATAATGAATGCATTGAATGACAATGAATGACAATGAATAACAATGAATGACAATGAATGACAATGAATGACAATGAATGACAATGAATGACAATGAATGACCATGAATGACCATGAATGACAATGAATGGCAATGAATGACAATGAATGACAATGAATGACAATGAATGACAATGAATGACAATGAATGACAATGAATGACAATGAATGACAATGAATGACAATGAATGACAATGAATGACAATGAATGACAATGAATGACAATGAATAACAATGAATGACAATGAATGACAATGAATGACAATGAATGACAATGAATGATAATGAATGACAAAGCATGACAATGAATGACAATTAATGACAATGAATAACAATGAATGACAAAGAATGAACATGATCACAATGAATGAAAATAAATGAGAATGAATTACAATGAATTAAAATAAATGACGGTAACTGACAATAAATGAAAGCAAATTGCAATTAATGATAATGAATGACAATATGATAATTCATAACAATGAAGACCAATTAATGGCAATAAAAAAAATAAATGACAATAAAAGACAATGAATGACAGTGAACGGCAATGAACGATAATGAATGACAATGAATGACAATAAATGACGATGAATGACAATGAATTCCAATGAATGACAATGAATGACAATGAATGACAATGAATGACAATGAATGACAATGAATGACAATGAATGACAATGAATGACAATAAATGACCATGAATGACCATGAATGACAATGAATGGCAATGAATGACAATGAATGACAATGAATGACAATGAATGACAATGAATGACAATGAATGACAAAGAATGACAATGAATGACAAAGAATGAAAATGATCACAATGAATGAAAATAAATGAGAATGAATTACAATGAATTAAAATAAATGACGGTGACTGACAAGAAATGAAAACGAATACATGGAAAGGCATGGCTATGTATGACAATGAATGACAATGAATGACAATGAATGACAATGAATGACAATGAATGACAATGAATGATAATGAATGACAAAGAATGACAATGAATGACAATTAATGACAATGAATAACAATGCATGACAAAGAATGAACATGATCACAATGAATGAAAATAAATGAGAATGAATTACAATGAATTAAAATAAATGACGGTAACTGACAATAAATGAAAGCAAATTGCAATTAATGATAATGAATGACAATATGATAATTCATAACAATGAAGACCAATTAATGGCAATAAAAAAAATAAATGACAATAAAAGACAATGAATGACAGTGAACGGCAATGAACGATAATGAATGACAATGAATGACAATAAATGACGATGAATGACAATGAATTCCAATGAATAACAATGAAAGAAAATTCATGACAAGTCATGTTAATGAAGACCAATGAAAGACACAGACTGACAATGAATGACTATAGATTATAATAAATACTTTTAGTTGATAATGAATGACAATGAATGACAATGAATGACAATGCATGCCAATACATGATAATGCATAACAATGCACGACAAGGCATGGCTATTTAGACAATGATTGGCAATGAATGACATTGAATGACAATAAATGTCAAAAAATGTCAATGAATGACAATGCATAACAATGCATGGCTATGAATGACAATTAATGACAACGAACGAAAATTCATGGCTTAGAATGACAATGAATGAGAATTCATGGCTTTTAATGACATTGAATTACAAATCATGGCTTTGAATGACAATGAATGATTAGTTATGATAATGTGTGAAAATTAATGACACAGAATGACAAAAAATTAATGAAAATGCACAAAACTTATTAAAATGACTATGACTGGTTCTTATTTGTGATGAATGCCTAAAATTGACGACGTAAATAAAATTACTGAAAACAAGTAGAGAAAGTCTAAAGTCGGTCTAGCCCGACTATGAAATACCCTAAACCTACTTTTTCAAAGTTGGCGGAAGCCAATTGGTTGGTGGAAGCCCATATTTAATTGGCATGTCAATTTTGATGAACAATTTACACATACAAATTTGATTACTGTACCTCATATGCTAATGACTTTTTAGTGTTTTCGCTATAGTGTGTTGTATGGAAGGTGGGCGTGTTCGTGTACGGATTACGCTAAATTTTTGAACACATCGTAGTTTTGGTATAAAATACATACATAGCAAATTTTATCTCTGTAGGTTAAACATAAGTTTATTTATGAAGTTTTAAATTGTATGGGTTGTACTGGTGGTAGGTGTATCCGTGGGTGGATGACGCCCATTTTACAAAATCATCTTCGTTTTTCTATAAAATACATCTGTAAGACAAACATAAGCTTTTTTTATTGAGTTTTCAATTTTTTAATTGTATGGCAGGTGGGCGTGTCAGTGGGCGGATGACACACATTTATCAATAATATTTTCGATTTTGTTATAAAAAAACATACGTATCACATTTTATCTTTATAGGTTAAACATCAGCTTATTTATTGTATGAGTTATATGGTAGGTGGGCGTATCTATGGGCGAGTGACACCCATTTTTCTAAAACATCTTTGTTTTGATGTGAAAAACATGCATACGATAATGTATTTCTGTAGGTTAAACAGGAGCTTATTTATTGAGTTTTCAATTTTTGGTTGTATGGTAGGTGAGCGTGTCCGTGGGCGATTGACATCGATTTTTTGAAAAAATCTTTTTTTTTTTATAAAAAACATTTGTACGTACCAAATTTTATCTCTGTAGATTATACATGAGTTTCTATATTGAGTTTTAAATTTTTGGCTTTTATGGGAGGTGGGCGTATCCGTGGGCAGATGAGACCTATTTTTCGATGAAATCTTTGTTTTATTATAAAATACATGCACACAAAATCTTATCTGTGTAGATTGAACATAAGATTATTAATTGAGATTTCAATTTTTGGGTTGTATGGGAGATTGGCGTGTCCGTGGTTAGATGACAATAATTTTTCGAAGACATCTTTGTTTTTATATAAAAGATATACATACATACATACCTAATTTTATTATTGTAGGTTAAGTATGAGCTTATTTATGCAGTTTTTAATTTTTGTGTTGTATGGGAGGTAGGCGTGTCCGTGGGCGGATTCAAAAAATATTCAATAGTTCAGATCCTTGGGTTTATGTGTACATGTGTACCTACAACAAGAACGCTAAAATAACATATCAATATTATAAGTCATATCAGAAGAAAAGTAATATATAAAATCAAATCTTTAGCTTATTGCGAAAAAAAAATTAATATCAGATTTTGCGTAAAAATGTTTACAATTTCTTCATACAATTTCTCCTACAACTTCTACACTCAGCAACAACAAAAAACAAACTCTACTTCACTTGTCGCTGCAGAAGACTAACATTGTATTTTATAAACTGCTACCGTTACTGCTGCTGCTGAGCTTTTAATGCTGATCCGTGCTGATTAAACAAAGTATTAACATGACCTCAACTAACTAGCCCGAGTTGCTGGTGGTGTTGCTGGTACCATTAGTGAGGTGCGAAAAATTACAGTTTAACTCAGCAGCTAACAAAAAAAAAAAGCGGCATAAAAATTCCACACTCGTAAATCTTAATTTATTTCATTATCATCTGTCATGAAGTCAGCACAGCACGTCAGCAGTGAACGAACGTGTTACACATACACAAACACGCACATACATATACATACATACATAAATACATAATTATATACTACATGTACATGTACTTAAGTGAGAGGCAACTCTCATTGGACGCGTAGGAGCTGGCAACACTTACCTGGTGGTTTACCTGGCACAGTGTGCTGCCACACTTCTACAATGTACAGTTACACTATTTAATGCTGGCGCAGCACATTACCGTTGCCATCGTCGAGCTGTTATAACCTCACATTATTGCAGCAACACGCGCTAATCCTTGTTCATCAACTCATTACAAGGATATGAAAGGACTTATGCAGCGACACAACATTAACAACAACAACAACAACAACGATAGCAATAGCAACAACATCAGGAACTACAACAACATAATTGACTAACATAGTGATACAAACGTACCTGCATAGCATAGAGCAAAAACTTTCTTGTCAGTTAGACAACGATAGACAATCAGGCGGCGGAGCTGAAGATGGAGACGGAAAGCGAAACAGGAAGGTGGACATCATAATGAATTTGAGACTGACGACTAGTAACTACGACAAGGCAACTAAGTAGAAGAAAATGTTAAAAAAATTGCTATAATGACAACTTCCTAGAGTTTTCTATAATGCCTTGTTGTTGTAGCTGGTGATGGTGCCGTGGTTGTTGTTGTTGTTGTTGCTGTTTAGGCCATTCAATTTTATGCACACTAATAAGCTGTCAAGCTTTTTTTTTTATTTACGT
This sequence comes from Tetanocera ferruginea, assembly GCA_958299015.1. NCBI lineage: Eukaryota > Metazoa > Arthropoda > Insecta > Diptera > Sciomyzidae > Tetanocera > Tetanocera ferruginea. The sequence goes on from OY282641.1 coordinate 146,121,224, forward strand.
GTAGGAGTATGCAAAGCAGCTATCTGTTTTTGTGTATGTGTATGTCTGTGCTTGTGTATATAAGGTGCACAAATTAACGTCTACTTGAACGTTGCTCTTGTTACTTGCAGAGTAAAAAGAGAAAAAAAAAACAACTTAAAAATGTCTCAAATTAATATCTTTAGCAGATCTGAAACGTTCACTGTCACTGCTACAGGAAATGACGCAGGAGCACGTGTTATGACTTCAAAAGTTATATATTTGAAATTATTTCATTTTTTTTTTTAATACATTCTTCATTCAATCTGACAAAAAAAAAACATTTTGAAAAGTTAATATTTTGTATTTTCCGCATAAAACTGAACTTGCCGAGTCATCAGCAATAGAAATAAAGACAATAATAATCTTCGTCATTAATAATGGTGATTTTTTGCCATTTGTTTTTTTAATGTGTAAAATTTTTGTTATCTCACGCGTGATTCCTAACATGAAACAAAGCCAAAAATGCTCGATAAGGTTTGCCATTTACCTAAAATAGATTCATAAAAGAACAGCACTAGCGAATCATGGTTTTTTATTATTAATATTCGTGCTCTTTGAGTGTTTCGCAAAATACGTCCATTTTATGGTCGCCATAACCGACCTACTGAAGACGCTATTCAAGGTGTTGTCACCAAATTTCGCATCAATTTCACTTTATTGAAGATCAATCCACCAACCCGTATGCGAAGAGTGCATACCGAGAAGAATATGACTGCTGTATCGGTCAGTGTCAATGAAGATCGTGATATGTCAATTCGCCGCCGTTCTCAACAATGGGGCTTGTGGTATTCGACCACCTGAAACATTTAACATAAGACCTGCGTGATACATCATGGTTTTTTTCCAATTTAATGCATTGAAAATTAATTTAGTAGAGTTGAAATATAGTGCAAACGTAAATTCAATTGGTGTGAATGGATATGAATATAGATCAAATTGGAGAAAAAAATATGAGACTGTATTTTTTAATGAATTGTTATTGACGTTTCTCTCAGTTCGTCGCTCTATCCTATTCTAAAATACTAGAATTTTTTAATACATTTATTGTCTTGGCCACAAGCCATTTGTTTTCAAAAAAAAAATTAAGTTTCATACGATGTCCTTGAAGTTTCAAAGACCTCGGAATTAAACTTAACAAAATACAGCTGGTGCAAGTACTGAAGCTGGGCGTCTTACAACAACGTCATTTATTTGGTGAATGGGCCCTTAAAAAATTGGATGAAGATTCACTTTTCATCGAAAAATTATCTTCATTGTCGAAACTTAGTTTTTGGCTAAATGGGTACATCAACAACAAGCAAAGAAAGTCTTAAGTCGGTCTAGCCCGAGTATGAAATACCCTAAACTTTCTTTTTCAAAATACAATAATAGTAATGAAAATGGGGCGAGTCCGTGGCCAGATGAAGACCATATTTTATATACATTTTAATTTTGATGAACAATTTACACATACAAATTTTATACCTGTATCTCACATGTTAATGCTTTTATAGTGTTTTCGCTTTTGTGGGTTGCATCGAAGGTGGGCGGGTTCGTGGATGGATTACATCCAAAGATTGTACACATCTTAGTTTTGGTATAAAATATTTTTACCTCTGTAGGTTAAACATAAGTTTATTTATAAAGTTTTAAATTTTTTGGGTTGTATTGAAGGTAGGCGTGTCCGTGAATGGATAACGCCCATTTTTCAAAAACATGTTCGTTGTAATGTAGAAAACATACGTACCAAATTTTATCTCCTGTAAGACAAACATTAATATATTTGTCATGTAGTTTTCAATTGATTGGTTTGTATGAGAGGTAGGCGTGTTCGTGGGCGAATGACGGCCATTTTCAAAATCTCATTTGATTTGTAACAAACAATCGCCTTTGATATAGAAAACAACGTATCAAATTTTATCTCTGTAAGTTGAACATAATCTAATTTATATAGAGTTTTAAATTTTAGGGTTGTATTGGAGGTGCACATATCCGTAGGCGGATGACATCCATATTTCGAAGACATCTTTGTTTTGATATAAAATACATACGTTCTAAATTTGATTGTTGAAGGTGAATTATGAGGCTATTTATGCAGTCTTAAATTATTGCTTTGTATGGGAGGTGGACGTGTCCGTAAGCGGATGACATGCATTTTTCAAAAACATCTTTGGTTTGCTAGAAAAAACATACAAACCAAATTTTATTTCTGTAGGTTGAACGTTAGTTTATTTATTGAGATTTCAATGTTTGTGTTATATGGGAGGTGGACGTGTCCGTAAGCTGATGACATTAATTTTTCGAAAACGTTTTTGTTTTGATATAAACTACATATGTACCAAATTTTATTGTTGTAGGGCAACTATAAGCTTATTTATGCAACTTTCAATTTTTTCGTTGTATGGGATGTAGGCGCGTCTGTGGGCGGATTCCAAAAATATTCAATAGTGCAGATTCTTGGGTTCATGTGACCATGTGTACCGAGTATCATTCAATATCGTGTGTTTACGGACAACACACAGACGGACGGACGGACGGACGGACGGACATGTATAGCTCGACTCACGAGGTGACGCTGATCAGGAATTAATATACTTTTCTGTACCGCACTCACTCTCTCTTATTTCTATGCATTACAAATGTTTGCACAAAGTTTATATATCCTGACCTTTCAGGTTAAGGGTATAAAAAGAATTACCGAATTTGATCTGAAGAGCAGACAAACGCAGTTCAAGAGCTGCGAATGCACCCGAAAAATACACTGTTTGGTCTGGTTTCTGGGCCGACGGCATCACTGGACCGTTATTTTTCAAAAATAAAGAAAACCAGTCAAAAGGGCGAAGAATCGTGCATTGATTACCGACAGTTTTTTGCCCAAAATGGAAGTATTCACATATGGTTTCAACAAGACGAAGCCACATGCCACACGGCACACGATACCACGGATCTATTAAGTGGCGATTTTGGTGAGCATTATATCTCATGTTTTTGTGCAGTCCAATGTCCCCCAAGAGTTTGAAATTGATATTTTCGATGTGGCTGTGAAAATAATAATACATTGTTCATTTAGAAAATCACAACAAAAATAGTGTTGAAACCTCTTTTAGCATTGGCATTATTTTTTATTCTTTTACGAGCTTTAAAGTTCCTCAAAATCAATTCGAGGCCTTCCAAGGCCTTGTAGGAATATTTTTTTTTTATTTTGTAATAAAAAAAATTGGTCTCTTTTAAACAAAAACATCGATATGTCATTCAATATGATCAGACGTTTAATACCGAAGATATAATGAAAATGAAAAAAGGGAGCCCTACGTTCGGCAAAAAAATTTTCAAAAATTTTTTAAAAATAGTTCTGCTAGAAATTTCGATATACTTCTTGGGCAAAAGATTAATGATATTTTAAGAGCTTTATTTTTTTGATATAAGGATGGTACATTGGGATGGTAGGAACTGAGATCTGGAGGGTAAGTACTAGAACGGTAAACCTGAGGTCAAGGACTTCTAAAGAGGTCATATTGATCTACTTAAGAAAAAAACATTGTTGTACCAAACTTTAAAATCCGACTGTAAACACACGAGATATGAAGAAATATGTCAATGCGAGACCCCTACGTTCGGTCAAAAAAAAAAACAAAATTTTTTTCGTAATTGTCTTGCACAGATGCGTCATATTCGCTGGTTTACGGCGCACTTTTTTTTTGCATAGGAGGTGGTACGGTCTAATGCACATGCCTTTCATGCATTTTTGACTCTTATCTTATGAACTATTCTTGCTACCCTTGTATTTGTACAGGCATGAATTTCTTTAACTAAACTCTTAAAGTACTTCACGTTTTCCTTGTATATGTACATGAGTTTCATGCATTTTTTGTCACTTATCTGGTGAAATATTCTTGTTTTTCTTGTATTGGTACATGAATTTTATGAACTTTATTTACAAAAATTATGAATAATTCATGTTCTCCTTGTAATTTTCACGGCATTTACAAAATTGTTTTGGTTCATATGTCTCATAAACACATTTTATGAAGTTTATACACTAGAAATATTCATGTTGACTTGTTTTTTCTTTTGTGAACTTTGTATAGAGTTTTCCAATAAGAGGTATTATTCTGAATAGCCCACTATTTTGGTAGCTGTCACTTTTGAAGCTGTTATATTTTGACATTTGACAAGCAGAAACTACGCCAATACTAAAAATTGAACGATACACGCTTCAACAACGCATTGAAATTATAAAAATTCACTACAAAAATGGTGAAAATTTTGCAGTCGCAGTTCGCAAAACTAAAGCATTTTTTGGTCGTTGTGAAGCACCTTGTCGGATCGCAATACAAAAATTGGTGGAAAAATTAGAGATGTTGTGAAAAGTAAGTGATGTTAAGAATTAAACCCGTGCACGTTGCTCAAGAACAACTGAGAATATTCCTGCTATAGCCCAAAGTGTTGAAGAAAATCCAGATTTGTCCATTCCTGGTCGTTCTTTGAAATTGGGCATTTCACCGTATTTTGCATAAAGAATTTGGTCTTAAGGCTTATAAAGTTCAGTTAACACAAGAACTCAAGCCGGCCGATCATCAACAACGTCGTGTCTTGCTGATTGTGTCCTTGAAATGCATAAAAATGATCCGGAATTCCATCGAAAAATCATCTTGACTGATAAGGCCCATTTCCACCTTGGTGGCTACGAAAACAAGCAAAATTGTCGCATCTGGGGCTCGGAAAACCTTTAAGAGTTATTGTTGAGAAGCCTCTTCATCCTCAACGTGTGACTGTTTGGTGCGGTTTATGGTACGACGGGGTCATTGGGTCATTGGACTTTTTCGAAAATTTGGTTGGATCAAAAGTTACGGTTAATGGATTGCGCTATCGAGAGATGATTAATAATTTTTTTATGACCGAAGTTGGATGGTATTGATCTGGACAACGTTTACTTTCAACAAGACGGTGCTACGTGCCACACAAGCAACGAAACCATTGATCTTTTACGGGAAAAGTTTCCGGACCGTGCTATCTCTCAAATAGAGGAGCACAATTGGCCACCGAGATCTTGTGATTTAACATTTTACGACTCTTTCTTTTGGGGCCACGTGAAAGATAAGGTCGACGCCAACAGCCCAGGATCGATTTAAGTTATGGAAAATTTCATGAAAAGGATATGGTCCTGTAAGCGTAGTCGTGGTGGCCATTTGGCTGATGTTGTTTTTCATTTTTAACGGCATACCTTCCTTTTTATTATGAAATAAATATCCGATCATTTATCTCAAAATATTACATTTTTCTTTGAATTTCAAAGGAAAACCTCTTATTGGAAAACCCAACTGAAATTTAAAAACTAAAATGAGAACTCCATAGATTGGAATTCAGAAGAATTTGTACTCGAATTCAAAGGATAAGTACAGAAGCTTGCAAAGAGTATGGAAAGAACATGACAGGTTGTTTTGCATAATTCAAGATACGGTACCAAGTACTTTAATGTAGTTAAAAATAATATTAAATCATAAAAATGCACTAATATTTTAATATCTTTTTTTCCAGTATTCAAATTTTTAATGTTATCTTAAAGTAAATGGCTGAAAACACTGCAAGAATGCAGTTAAGACACTTCTGAAAATATATTGAAGAAAAATTATGTTCATTTTTTGTAGACCAATGTAGAGTCAACTGTGGTAGCCGATTCCGAGTTCAAACCTCATCTCATGCAAAAGTGTTTTTCAACAGAAATAAATTGTACTGTTCGGCCGTCACCTCTATGCAGACAATTGTAAGCCTCAGAGAGTAACAATGCCATGTAAAGCTTCTTGAGAATAAGAACTTTAGCCGTGCGGAGTCGGCATAAAACATATAGGTCCAGTTCTCAGTCAAACATTTAATTGCACACACAACACAATTGATCAAAAGAAGCTCGGTCAAACTTCTTTCAGGAGCAGAAACGGCCAATTGTTTTGTTTTTGTTTAAACGTAGATTCAACTCAAAGTTTTTAAAATACTTTAGGATATTGTCTGTTTTTTTACATATCTTATTACCGAATATTTTAAACTTTCTTAATAAAATTTATTTTAACCATGCAGTGTCTTCCAAAGTTGCGCATCATGTCATAATTAAACTTCTATTGACTTTTCCATTTGTGCAGTTAGGCGGATAATTTTCGCCAGTCACCACAAAAACAAAAAAAAAAAAACATTAATACAAAAATGCAAAAAACAGCCGCCTTCATTTATTTCAAAACTCATTATCTGCCAATTTTAGCGTACATTAATTTTTTTCGTTTACCCTTACCCGAATGTGCTATACAACAAAAAAAAAAAAAAAAAAAAAAAAAAAATTACAAAACGAAAACCCGAAATTAAAAGCAAACAAAAACCTAACAAAATGGCTGTTCATATATTTTGGGCAAAACGCTTTCATTAAAATTATGTGTTTTTTTTCTTGTCGTTTTCGACTCCTGCTTTTTGCTTTGGTTACGACATTTTAATAAAACGTTCGTCGCAAGGCTTAATTATTGCAATTTACTCTGACTTGGCAAAGCGCCGCAGGTCTGGACGAGGGGCGTGGTATATGAAGCATTAATATTTAAGACATTAACATTAACAGCAGCAACAAAAACGAAAAAAAAAAAACAAACAAAAAAAAACTAGTAAAGCAGCAATTTTTCAATACAGTTCAGCCAGCCGCCAACGCGTTTCAACGAAACATCACACCAAAGACAGTCAACATTGTAAAAAAAATGGCGCTCAAGAAAGCAGCAGCCCCAACGATAAACAACACAAAAAATACCAAAGTATAATAATAAAAAAAATGAAAAAAAAAAAAAAAAAAAAAATGAGAAATATTTAAGTCCTAAATAAAGACATAAACGACAGGATATTAACAAAACATTTAAGCTACGCGAAGCCGTAGCACAGAGTTCCACAGCAACAACAATGCGGGCAACGTTAGCACATCCGGTCTAAGCATGTCTGTCGTCATTCGCGTCATCCGCGCAGCCAGCCAGCCAAAGCAGTCAACACAATAAAATAAAATAAAATAAAATAAAATAAAATATAATGAAATAAGAAAAAAAAGCAAAAAATATGAATACCCAACAGCAGCAACAGCCGCCCCACCTACAACAGCTCAGTCTGCTCTTTCCACTTTGGCGCACGTTGATGAGTTTCTGACAGGAAGTAGCAAAGGTCCTTCGGTAATTATTTATTTTCACCTGCAAGCAAAACCAAACACGCCAACATAAAAGCAGCAAAATAAAAGGATTCACAAGCAACAGCAACAACAACAACAACAACAACAAGCACAACACTTGCTTAACATGCAAGAATATGCTGCAACCATTCTGCTAGCTAGTGCTTCTACCGCTACTCGTCTTCTTGCGCGCAATCAAGCTCATGATCATCATCTTCATCATCTTCGTGTTGTTTGTAGCGGTCGCTGTCGCGGTCGAAGAATTGTTATCCTTTTTTTACGCCAGTTTAAGTCATAATCCTTGCTGTAATTTTCAGCTTAATTGTTGTTGTTACTTGTCGTTCGTTGTATCTAGGATGTTGATGTTATTGTTGTTGTTGTTGTTCTGCTTTAGCTGCATTATTATTGTCAAAACGACGCCGGACAAGCGCCGCACACCCACACCAACATACAGTTTATTTTCGGCTAAGTGAGTAATGCGCTTGGCTATGAGCAGCATTTTTACGCTATCTCTGTATATAAGTTAGTGTCTGTGTCGGTTTTGCTATCTGTCTCTGTGTGTGTGTTAAAAAATAACCGCTTTTTTGTTTGTTATACTCACAGCAACATTAAATATTTTATTGTTTATTTTTTTTTTTTGTAATGTTTTGTTTTTGTGCCATACTGCTGCTGATTGCCTTGTAGTTAAATAATTTATTGGTTGCAAAAAATAACAAAATAAAACAGAACACAACAACAACAACAAATAAAACACTCACTACGCGAATGAGTAATGAATTTTTTGGATTTGGCCCCAAAAGGATTCGCTTGTTTGCTCGCCCAGCTAATGACTTGGCTATGGAAGCGGAAAATTACACATTTTTAGAATGCAATAAATTAAAGCCTTACCTTAAGCCGAATTGCGCTGCCATCAAGGCAGGCTTACAAAAAAAAATTTATTATAATTGTAAATGTAATAAATAAGCAAAAAAAAAAACAACATTACATAGTTTAAAAAAAAAAAATAAACACTTGATATGTTTGACAGATAGACAGATCTGCCGATTTAACGAAATGGATTGGTTTTCAGTGCAAAAATAGCGGCATAGTTTCAGGCGGCGAGATAACATAAATATTTAAGCTATTTGATTTATGAAACAATTTAATTATGTTGAATTTTAAAAGACTTATCAACACATTTAGAATATACCTTCATATGTAAATATAAAATTTATATAATATTTATATTATTCTAATATAAAGAAATCTCGTGTCACGTTTTTAGTGTTTGAACTCCTCCGAAACGGCTTGACCGATTTTAATGAAATGTTTTTTATAATTAATAGGTGTGAGAATGGCCACGGGTGACGGGGGTGACGGGGCCCGGGTTCGATCCCCAGCTGCGGCGAAAAAGTTTTTTCAATAAAAAATTTTTCTGATCGGTCACCACTTCTCTGCAGACAATGGAAAACCTCAGAGAGTAAATAATGCCATGTAAAGCTTCTTGAGAACATGAACTTTAGCCGTTCGTAGTCGGCATAAAACATGTAGTTCCATTTCTCGGTTAATTGTGTGCAAAAAGTTAATAACACACACAACACAATTGATCATAAGAAGCTCGGTCAAAGTCCTTTCAAGGGCTGAAATGGCCAATTTGTTTTTTTTTTTTTTAGGTATGAGAATAAGTCGTAAGGTATTTTTCATCTTCTTATTCACGAGGAGCGTGGCACTCTTTCAAGAAAACAAATTTCCGGTTTTACTTTCGTTCAGAAATCACACATAAATGAAACTCGCTACGAACTTACTGTTGACACGCGCCCTTCGACTGTCAAATTTGAGCTATCTTTGGAAAGGGTGGCATGGCACTGCCTATACAATTAAACTTTTTGATTGAATAGATTTGGAACTAGATGTCATAAAACAATGAAGCTCAGTATGAAATAACTAATATTTCTGGTCTTTCAAGTATAAAAAAGATACGGGCATTGGAAAAAGGGGCATGGCTACGCCCATACAATTCTTATTTTCGATACAGAATAGCTATGGACGTAGAACTCACATAACATTTTCACTCAGAATGAAGTTACTATATAATGATGTCCTGCTACTGGAAGACTAGAATGGGCATTGTACAGGGTGTGTGGCGTCTCCCATATAAGACACATTTTTTAAATTGAATCGCTTTGGAAATAATAATCACAGATCAAAAACAAGTAAAGAAAGTCTAAAGTCGGTCTAGGCCGACTATGAAATACCCTAAACCCACTTTTCAAAAACAAAAAAAATGTTTACTATAAATGGGCGTGTCCGTGGGCGCATGAAGCCTACATTTTACGTGCATTTAAATGTTAAACTCATAACCTTATTTATTAAGTTTTAAACTTTTTGGGTTGTATTGGAGGTAGGCGTGTCCGTAGGCGGATTACGTATATTTTTCAAAACCTTCTTTTTCTTGTCATAAAAAACATATGTGCCAAATTTTAGCTCTTTAGGTTAAACACAGGCTTATTTATTGCGTTTTCAATTTTTGGGTTGTATGGGAGGTGGGCGTGTCCGTAAGCGGATGACGTCCATTTTCCGAAGACATCTTTGTGTTGGTATAAAACACATACATATAAAATTTTGTTGTTGTAGGTTAACTATGAGCTGAGTTATGCAGTTTTAAATTTTCGCGTTGTATGGGAGGTAGGCGTGTCCGCAGGTGGATGATGTCCATTTTTCAAAACCATCTTTGATTTGTTATAAAAAACATATGTGTAAAATTTTAGCTCTTTAGGTTAAACACAGACTTATTTATTGCGTTTTCAATTTTTGGGTTGTATGAGAGGTGGGCGTGGCCGTGAGCGGATGACGTCCATTTTTCGAAAACATCTTTGTGTTGATATAAAATACATACACATCAAATTTTATTGTTGTAGGTTAATTATGAGCTGAGTTAAGCAGTTTTCAATTTTTGCGTTGTATGAGAGGTAGGCGTCTCCGTGGGCGGATTCTAAAAATATTCAATAGTGCAGATTCTTGGGTGCATGTGACCATGTGTACTAAGTTTCATTCAATTATCTCCACTCCTTCGTCTTATCCTGTGTATACGGACAACACACAGACGGACAGACGGACAGACGGACGGACGGACGGACGGACGGACGGACGGACATGGATAGCTCGACTCACGTGGTGACGCTGATCAAGAATATTTATACTTTTCTATACCGGACTCGCTTCGTTATATGCGTTACAAACGTTTGCACAAAGTTAATATACCCTGACCTTTCAGGTTTAGGGTATAAAAACTTGCGTTCAGCAATGATCACGTGGCAGAAGTGAAACTTCTGATAAAGTAAAGAAAAAGAGAGATTTTCATTAAAATAGAGAGAGAGAAAGTATATGAAAGGAAATATAATGCGAAATCTTGATGGGTGGACCTACGACACAAACACAGCTTCTCGAGCATAACATGGCATCGACGTGTGACTGTGTTCCATCGATCATAAGTTGTTGATTGGTTGCATTATATAAAATTTTTTCCGTTTTCTATAAGCTTGAGAACCTTAAGCTAGAAATAAATTTTCCTTGCATACTTTTAGGATACAAGTTAAATGCTTGAAAGACATGGTTTGTGTTTGTGATATACTAGATACAGATCAAAAGGCGTTCTGGAAAGACATGGTTTGTGTTTGTGATATACTAGATACGGACCAAAACGCACTCAACATTAATAACATTTTGTTTGCCTGTTTGTCATGTGCCTATGGGTTCAGATTCAATTCCCGCATTAAAAATTTTTTGAAAATTTTCAAATTAATTGAAAACGTTACCCAAGCGTCACGAATAATAGACCTTGAAATTTCACTCGCTGCCAAAGAAGTTTCACTACAAAAACTCGATTTAAAGTAACTATTTGGTGACATCCAACTATTCGGATATACTTGCAAACTAAAACGGGTATTTTACAAAGTGTGTGGCTCCACCCCTAGGAGACAATTTTTTACATTTAATAGCTTTGGAAATAATGGTTAAAGAATATTGAAACTCAGACTGGATTTACTCTTCGTTGATGACCTTCTATCACAAATTTTAGGTTCGGAACAGGCATTGGACAAGGACGGCAGCTACGTGCCAGGTACTAGCTAATATATTATGTTATTATCATTTGCACTTTTACAAACAAATTATATAAAAGTAAAATCTTAATAAATAAAATCACATGTTTGCGAACTAATACTTACAGTGCTGCCAAAGCGAACCAATCAGTTCGTGCAAAACCAAAGCATACAAGCATAAACAACGAAAGAAAAACAAAAAAAGCAGCAGGCACTAAGCAGCTGATGAGTGAATTTCTTATATAAAAACATGCATTTTTCTTCTTATACTTTATTATTTTGTGACTTTAATATAATAGTGACAAAATCCAAAGTTAGATATTCATTCAGCGCAGGATATATCTGATATTTTAGTATATATATTATCTTTGAACGAAGAGTATTAAAGGCTGTAGGTACACCCTAAAGTATTCGCCAAAAACGTTGCCTAATGACCTTGAAAAAACTGTTAAAACGACCCCAAACAAACCGCGCTGTAAGACGTAATTCTACGTCAGTCGAGTACTAGACGCACACGTAGGCACACTCGACTAAATATGAACTTTTAAAACACATAATAAACATAAAATTTCATTCAGTACTTTTGTTTATGGGTTTCGTGCTCTATAGACCAACAGCCAATGAACTGTTGATTTGAAAGTGCCATTTATTGGATGGTATTTAACAGTGAAATCTGTTATATCAATCCATGTTTTGTTTGCTACAACAGCATTTCTTCCCTGAGTGTATTGGCTCGCGCACCGTTTATCCGATTGAGCTGAAATTTCGACATTGAGTATGTTTCATAGAGAGAAAGATCATAGGTGGTGTAAAAAATTGGGCGTAAGTATGTAGGCGTGGCACTCTAGTATAACTCCTAAACACCTGGTCCGATTTTAATGAAATTTGGCATAAACGTTCAACTACGCCCAAAATAAAATATAGGCTTTACAAAATTCCAAAAACTTCCGCAAGAGGGCGGAGTAGTGCATTTTTAAGACTCAATAACTCCTAAACGCCTGGACCGATTTCAATGAAATTTAGTATGAACGTTCAACTACACCCAATACAAAACATAAAATATAAAAAATTCCAAAGAGTTCCGCAAGAGGGCACTTAAAGTAGTGCATTTTTAAGACGCAATTACTCCCAAATGACCGATTTGGTACGTGAAGTAACCTGACCCTCAAACAGAATTTAGTCTATTTAAATTTCAGAAAATTTCCCGTGAGAGGGCGCTTTATTTAATTCACTTTGTCTGGCTCATTCACATCAAAACGGATGAATCGATTTTGATGAAACTTGGTAACCATTTGTATCTGTTACTTAAATAGATCCTATGCTTTTAAAAGTTCCTTCGATAAAAATCAAGGAATGAGCAGAAGACTAACGAATTGAAAGAAGTATGACGACTACGAGTAGAAGATATAAAAAGATGAACAAAAATCAACCGAACAGTATCGACCAAAACCGTAGTTGAACAAAGACAATCCAAAAATAGAATCGATGCCAAAAGAATTTTTTTAAAATTGGAATTTTTTTGAGATAAAAATGCATATTAAATGCATGCTAAGAAAAATTTTAAACACATTTTTCTCGAAATTACAACTTCCAAACTTGGTGACCATTTTCCTCAGAAACCAGAAGTCAGATCGAGACGTTGAAGATGTCAATTTTTTTGTAATAATGTCCGGCAGGTACAGTTTTACGGAAATTTGACTAAACACTTTCAACGGAGGAAGGGAGGGAGCAAAACCCTAAAAAATTATCATTTAAGAAATTTAAAAATGTAAAATTTAAAATCTGAGGCATTTTAGTCATACCCGTTTGCCTGTTTGCTTGCCTGTCTGCCCTTCAGTCTATTCGTTTATTTGTCAAAACGATTACATTCGTGATTTTGAAAAAGGAATAAAACCCAGGCCTGTCAACCAAACAAGGGATTGTTATCAAAACGCAAAATCTCTAAAACATCTATAAAATACATTCTAATGCCTTAAAATTTATCACATAAACTTTAATTTGTAATATTAATCTGAGTTTAAAATTTATCAGATTTGAATAAAATATTCCTCTAGCTGCCATACAAAGTGATATATTCAAAATATTAAAACCTATATAACTTCGACTACACTTCAACACTACTGTGGAGGTATTTTTACAATCTTCACAACTATCACTTGAGTGGGATCATCCTACTTAACCGAAGCTACTTCGGTTTGTCAAAACAGCTAGGTTTAAAACTGCTAACTATTATGAAACTGAATAATGAAATATAACCAAGTAAACAGACCTCAAAAATTCATCGTCAAAGATTTATTCTTGTAGGCGAATGGAAAATAAAATTAAACAACTAGTTCAAGACGGCAAAACAACCGAAACTCCTGTTTCGATACCAAATTATCTAGAGCACTTAACTTTCAAACTTGAAGTACTTGAAGTGTCGTAATAGATAAGACCTTAATGCTGCGTTCGCTAGCTTGATATGTAAGTAACCTATACAAGTTCTTTCAAAGTATTATCGAGGAAACAAATTTTGAATCTGCATTCAAAATTTCTTAATAGTAATATCGAAGTAGAAACTTGTAATAATCTCAGAATTAGTACCTGTTGAAATTCAATACTTCTTTGAGCTGCAAATATCGGAACTTACATACATACGATAAGGTTAAGAAATTTTAATGTTCGACAGCTGAAGCCTAGATTATGTTCTATAAGGCTGGCAATCAGAAGCTTTCTCCTTAATCAAAACATAGTTGACATACACATGACTGAATGATTTATAAAGGCTCCTCAGCTCAAAGTTTAAATCAAACTTAAAAAATTCATTAAAAGTAGTTTTTGAAAATTTAAAAAAAAATTATTTGTTAAGATTCAGCAATTGAAAATACTTGAGTAACATTCATCACACTGCTAAAACCAGGCATCGTAAAATTTTCAATCCACTGAAGCGTTATTTTATTAATTATTCTTAAAAAAAAATATAATATATTATACAAGATTCTTCAACAGCTGTCGTTGACGATTGCTTAGAGGAGAAAATAATGTTAAGTGTGGCATTTTTTTTTTTTTTGTTTGCTTTTTTTGTTTATTTTTTTATTTAATTTTTTATTTATTATTTTCATTTTCTTTTTTTAACAACCTAATGATAAATTCTGCTGGACATCTCATGCAATCTTATCACAATGACTGACCATTCCGAGAGATGTAACAATCAATGAGCCTTAAATAAGCCCCCAAGAGATATAAAAAGACATAAAAAAATATGGAGCTCGAACTCCGAAGGCAACATATTTATACATGACAGAAACTTAATTCATTTTTGAAAATATTTATGGCACAATTCGAGGCTTATGGGATAACCTTCGGCTCTTACCAATACACGACTATACACGCACACTAACACTCTAAAACACACACACACTCACACACACACACATACACATGCACATACCACATACGACCACATCAACTGACAAATGGATGTAAGCAGCCGAACCACCATCGCATTAAAACGAAACACAAACATAAAATAGCCTTGAAATAATGCTATTATAACGGCTGTTATTATGACAGGAGCAAGCCAATAAAAACGTAAAACATGCATGTGTGCGAAAAACTTACACACACACATACACACATACCAAAAAAACAACAGAAACAAAAGCAAATACATATAAATAAGCACACACCAACGAAAAAAAAAAATAAACAAATCCAACAGCGTTCAATAAACCAAGCCAAGTATATGGTTGAGGACGAGAAAGTGGGATAGTATGGGAGTAAGTGGGAGTTAGTGGGTGTGAGTAAGTACGGGCCAGTACCAAGCAGCAGATCCTTAAAGAAATAAATTAATTTTTTCACATTTCGGCGATCTCAGGCACTCAAGCAGGAAGCATAAGAGAACGATGACATTAAAGGCAAGGTCCAAAAGCTATGCGTGTACATGTGTATGTGTGTGTGTTAGTTTATGTGTGAGCAAGGACCACAGGGCAGTGAGCTAAAGCCAACGATAGTAACAACAATACAAAAACTTGTTAAGATGTAAAAATGTAAGTGTAGCTCTTAAAATGGCGTATTTGAAAAAAAACACACACACAAAAAAACAACAGCCAACAACAAAGTAGCGGACGCTTAAGCTTGAGTAAACGCAAAACAAACAAGAACATACACTACAAGCATCCTGCCATAAGATGTTCACTCCTCTCCCGCACAATATCCCAGTATAAACAAACTTATCTGTAAAGGTTTTAAGTGGATCTGCTGCTGCTGCTGCTGCTGCTGCCACTGAAGCTGCTTTCGAAGCAAAAACACCAAGAAATGGTGTAAAGAAATAAACTATCTTGATGCAAGAACGGGTGAGTTTCCCGAAGCTAGTAAAGACACACTCTTAAGACACAAGTGAACACATGTCGTATCTGCACCATTAAATTTAGTTATGATTATGATGTTATGTCACAATATGCGCGACGCCCTCTTAATGTCCTGTCTGATGCTTTCCGCTACACACCCTTGACTACAAACAATGATTTTATGTTTATCCTTATTGTTAAGAATTTTGCAGCACTTTGCTGCAGTTTTGTTGAAGTGTTTCGTTGGTAGTTGCTTGGGGGAGGGGGTAGAGTTGAACGTTATAAAAACAAAAGATTCTTAAAAAGGATTTTATTTTCGGTTATTCTTACATTAGGGCGCTGCGCTTTTAAAGAAGTTGAATGAAGTGAAAGAAAACAACAGGATCAATATTTTGTTTTGTTGAAAAGGACATTAGAAAAGAATATAAGCAGAAGTGAATTTGTTGATGAAAGTTAAATAAAGATAAATGCAAGTGAGTTGTGAATTAAAAAATGGAAAAAAAGAAACTTTTAAAACAAAAATATCACAAGATATGCGAGAAAAACGTTACATAAGCTAACAAAGTCGTTATCTTATCGATATTGACAGTTACACAGAGTGTAAAAAACATGCTCCAGAGATATGCTGACGAGAAGTGTTCTCGATTCAAGAGAAATTTTCAAAACAAACGAAAACTATAATGATAACGATAACGATAACGATAACGATAACGATAACGATAACGATAACGATAACGATAACGATAACGATAACGATAACGATAACGATAACGATAACGACAGCTATAACGATAACGATAACGATAACGATTACGATAACAATAACTATAACAATAACGATACCGATAACGATAACGATAACGATAACGATAACGATAACGATAACGATAACGATAACGATAACGATAACGATAACGATAAAGATAACGATAACGATAACGATAACGATAACGATAACGATAACGATAACGATAAAGATAACGATAACGATTACAATAACTATAACGATAACGATTGCTATAACGACAACGAAAACTGTAACGGTAACAATAGCGATATTTCTAACGATTTTAATAACTATAACGATAACGATATTGATAACAATAAAGATAACGAAAACTATAACGGTAAAAAACGTTAACAATAGCGGTAACTATAATGATTTGAGTAACTATAACGATAACGATAAGGATAACGATAAGGATAACGATAACGATAACGATAACGATAACGATAACGATAACGATAACGATAACGATAACGATAACGATAACGATAACGATAACGATAACGATAACGATAACGATAACGATAACGATAACGATAACGATAACGATAACGATAACGATGACGATAACGATAACAATAACGATAACGATTACGAAACGGATTACGATGACAATAACGATAACAATAACGATTACGATTACGATTACGATAACGATTACGATTACGATTAAGATTACGATTACGATTACCATTACGATTACGATTACGATAACGATTACGATTACGATTAAGATTACGATTACGATTACCATTACGATTACGATTACGATTACGATTACGATTACGATTACGATTACGATTACGATTACGATTACGATTACGATTACGATTACGATTACGATGACGATTACGATTACGATTACGATTACGATTACGATTACGATTACGATTACGATTACGATTACGATTACGATTACGATTACGATTACGATTACGGTTACGATTACGATTACGATTACGATTACGATTACGATTACGATTACGATAACGATTACGATTACGATTACGATTACGATTACGATTACGATTACGATGACGATTACGATTACGATTACGATTACGATTACGATTACGATTACGATTACGATTACGATTACGATTACGATTACGATTACGATTATGATTACGATTACGATTACGATTACGATTACGATTACGATTACGATTACGATTACGATTACGATTACGATTACGATTACGATTACGATTACGATTACGATTACGATTACGATTACGATT
Source organism: Tetanocera ferruginea (assembly GCA_958299015.1). Lineage (NCBI taxonomy): Eukaryota > Metazoa > Arthropoda > Insecta > Diptera > Sciomyzidae > Tetanocera > Tetanocera ferruginea. The sequence continues at coordinate 146,138,839 of OY282641.1, forward strand.
ACGATTACGATTACGATTACGATTACGATTACGATTACGATTACGATTACGATTACGATTACGGTTACGATTAAAAATGTTTTCATATCGTCTGCTATTTAATTATTTTGAATAAAACCAGTCGTAGCATCCTACTTCAATGGGCTTCTTTATCAGTTTTACATATTTTAATATAAAGTCTCAGCCACTACCATAGTTCTGTTATTCATCTTATTTTTAAACTTAAATAAATTTCATGCTTTTAATCGTTATAAGAGGATTGCAATTCTTTATTCAGATTTATATTTAATAAAATATGATTAAAGCATACAACTTATTAAAGTCCATTATTTTAAATTTTCAATGGCTAAAATTAAAACATAAATCTTACCGAAAATACACCAGGGCTCGTTTGTCAAATTGAAGTGCTATCAATAAATCAGACTAAATTTCCTCAATTCGGTTTTCAAAACATTTCTAATTGAAACGAAATTCCAACATAAAATATTAAATTTTGTGCAACAATAAAAACAACAACAACAACAACATCAACAATAGCCGGATCAGCAACCAAGTATAATGAAATTTTAACGTCATCAACATTCAATCAATAAAATTCTGTAAAACTAGCGAGAGCTCTCGAAGCAGCACAACAGCGTAAAATAAAAATAATAAAAAATTTAGAAACAGCATGGAAAGAATGAAAATAAAAACGAAAATATAACAAAAAAAAAACTCCCTAAAGACTAAGCTATACTAGGGTAAAAAATAAGCCAAAATCATTTCTAAATAACGAAAAACTAAATGAAAAAATATAAGAGATAAAAATGCACACAAAAAAAAAACACATTTTTAAAAACAATGAAGTGAAAGGCTAAAAAAGTGCAGAGTGAAGTTGGTGCTGATTGCATGCAAAAGAATTCAATGATGAAAAAATAAAAAAATATATATATGTATATGCAAATAACTACCGCTACAAACGTTCGACGAATGCACTGCTACTAAGTGGAACAGATTTGCCACAAATATCGACGCTGGTGGATGGGTCAATAGGTGGTGGCTTGGTTGAACTGAGGGTGGGCAAACATGATGGGCAGAAGAAGGGATTGTCAGGCAGGTGGATTTGTTAGAGTCATCATGAACTAGCAGGAAGCAAACTATTTGCATTTGCATGTTGCATACTTGTAATTCGAACAAAAAAGGAGAAACAATAAAACTACGAGCTGCAATGGGACAAAAAAAAATTAAGCTAGTGGTTGATAAATTAAGCTTGTTTAAATAAGAGTAGTGGTGTGGAAAAGAGAAGTGAAGCGGAAGAGTGTTTGGCTTGGCAGACATTTTAGTGGAGCAAGGTTGTTTTGACAAAAAATAAGTACAAAATAAACAAAAACTAATGAAAATAAATAAAATTAAATAAGAAATAGAACCAAATTAATGTAAATCGATTGTAGAAATTAATGATTTTTACGTAAGAATTTGTAAAGCAAATCAGCTGTTCGAAAAGTGCAAAAAATAAATTTAAAGATTTGATATAAGAACAATAGATTTAAGATTATTATTATTAAGATTGGTATAAGGAAAATATTTGATAAAAAGACAATACATTCATTATATAAAAGTCCAAACAACGAGAAGTTGGAACCTTTTAAGCCATTTTCTGCATTATTCCTGGGGGGATGTGCGGCTACCTGGTGGGCAGTAAGTGACGCTACTGGGCATCACGAAGCCCATGAAACATAACCAGCTGTTCCTACGATTATCCTCCACATCCTAGTGTTAAGTGGGAAAAAAGGCCCAAAATTTATTCGATTTTTACTCATCTTATTTTATATCAAATAAATTTTTAGCGCATACTTTCAGGCTGAAAATATATCTCGGAGAGTGTGAGTCAAAAAGTTTGAAAAGCACTGTAGAGCAATAAATAGTAACAGTTTGAGTACTATTAGGTGGGAAGCATGATAACTTGTCTGTTATGTATTTTTATCATTCATTTTCATGACCTTGAGTTGAATTTAATAGAAAACGTCACTTTATTTATTAACTTTAAGAATCGTTCTCATATTAAATGGCCGTAGTACTGATATTAAAAAATCCAAAATAGATTTCAGAAATTTAATACAACAAATAGTGTCTCATATGTTCATTGAGCCTAATGAATACAACGTAAGCAATTGCTTTTCCTTGGAATTTCAAAAGGAATTACTTAAGTGTGGTATGAATAAAAACGTAAGTAATTCCTTTTCCTTAAGCAATTCCTTATTTCCTTAGCAAAGAGAAATTTTTTGATATTTTCCTTAGTTTTTTAAGACATTGCTTAAAAGCGTATGAATAAACCACGGCATTGCTTTTGCCAGTTAAGGAATTAATTAACAGTAATGACGATTTTCGGAAGTTTTATCGTTTACAAAGAACATACATTTGATTCATAGGAACAAAATTAAACAACACGTGTGAGCAGCACATAACTGTTTTTGTGTGTATATTAATATATAGATATATATATACATATTTAAATTTTTTAAAGGCAAAGATAACATTTCCTTAAGCCAAAGCAGCAATAGCTTAAACTTTTATTCATATGAGAATCAACAGGTTATTTCATGGCTAAGCTATTCCATATTAGAGAGGGACATGACATTGGCCGTTTTTTTAAATCGACTTTTTTTATAGTTTTGTATTTAAGTAAATATTCTTCAGATTCTAAGAAAAAAAATTCATGGAAAAAATCTTACGGTTCAAAAGTAACAGGATTTAGTGAGAGCGCATTTTTATTTTTCTTTGCATTTTTCTTTGTTCACAAACTTTGAACGCGCTTATCTCGTAACCATGTTTTTCGTACGCAACCAGCACTAGCGGGTTAATTTTTTGACGAAATTTGTTTTTATTTTGTATTTGTTTAAACTTGATCGTATGACACGAGCTTTTTTTTATTTTTTTTTCGATTTTGTATGAATTTTTAAAGTCAATATTTTTTTCGAAAAAAAACACTTTCAAATTTGGAACATCACCAAAAATTTCAAAAAAGCTCCTGTCATACGATAGCCAAGATTTAAAAATGTCCTTTTTTTCCAGATCGGACAATTTTTGCGACTCCCAGCGCTGCAACCACGAGGCCCCGTTTTTTTTCTGCCGCCAGTTTGGAGCTCTATAAAACCCTGTTGGAGTGAAAAATATATTTTTTTTAATTTTGTTTTTTTCTTGTAATTTGTTCAATTCTCTACAATAATAAAAAAAAAAAAAGTTGGAAAAATGTTTGTTTTTGACTGAGTTCTGAATTTTTAAAAAAAAGGTGTTTTCTCTGCCGCGAATGTCATGTCCCTCCTTAGGCCGTGTGCATAGTAAACGCCGATTCAGACAGACAGACAGGCAGGCAGGCAGGCTGAAATTTATGTGAGCGAACGACATACAAATGCTCTCTATCTCGCTTTTTCGCAAACTCTGCCTGCCTACCTGTCTGAATCGGCGTTTACTATGCACGCGGCCTTAAGCAATACCTTAAGCTTATAAGGAATTGCTTAGTTTTTATCCATTAGGTTCATTATCTATATAATATTATTGTTTGTTTGTATGTTTGTATGTCTGTTGCAAACACACTCCTAAACTACTCGACGGATTTTTATAAAACCTATATCAAACGATTCTTAAAATTACTGCGCGGAACATAGGCTATATACATTTTGCTACGCCCCTTTTTACCGCCCACAAATCAATAAAAATTTTATATTTCAGACGATTTGGCTTTATTAGACTAGAATTTGGTAGTTATGTTTGTATGCTGACTGTCGGCAGCTGTACGTAAAGTAGATGGCCACACCCCTTTCTACCGCCCACAACTCCATACAAATTCTATATTTCTATCGTTTCAGTTTCAGTCGTATTTGACTAAAATTTGTAATCTAGTTTGTATGTTTAGATTTTAACAAAAGGATTTTTTAAAATTCGAATTTTTTTTTTTTGAGATTAAAATGCATATTTAATGCATGCTAAAAAAAACTTTAAACGCATTTATCTCGAAATAACTTTTTTCAAATCAGATCAGATCACAGATTTCACATCAGATCTAGACGTTGAAGATGTAATTTTTTTAATATGACCGGAAGATACTGTTTTGTGGAAGTTAAACTAAACACTTCCGACCGTCCTTTTTTTCTGTGCTCAAGGCACAACCCCGAGTAACACGACCGTTACAAATTCTTCTAAATGTGCATTTTCATGACCAAAATTTAAAAAAAAACAACAAAATTCTTGTTACATCCAACTCCATTCACTTAAATTCTATGGATTACTTTAGAAGAACATCTTTATATAAAAAGACGTAAGGATATCTGTCAAGAACCATTTTCTCACGTGAGTCTCAACTGATTTCGTTAATTTTTTTACTGACTATTTTTAAAAGACTTCTTCTGCCAAATTTTTATGAACAAAATTTTGTTTTTCACATTAAATTTGTATCGAATCAACAGAGAATGTATGTTAAAAATTCAAATTTCGGCCACTATCGAACTCTATTCGAACTCTGTTTAATTCTTATTGAACTTGATTTTTTTTAAAACAAACATGCATAGTATTTAATAGGCACAACAAAAAACAACAACAACACCAACAACCTCATAGTATGTACTGTGTAATTGGCAACATTTTTAAGTATCTACTAGATTCTTTGTTTTTTATTGTCAATCAATACAAACTTATTTGTTTTAAATTGTCAAAACTTCTAGCAGTTGCTGTACATAAGTAGCTTCAAGTTGATTCTTTTCTAATTTTTTTCTTTTTTTTTTTGTAACATTTATATAGGTTTCCATTTCAATATCTTGCATAAGCTTATTTGTTGTTGTTTTCTTTATGCTTCCACTCAGCATTTCTTACCGTTTAATTTATTTTTATTATACTTTTTGTTTTTTATGCGTTCTTTATCATTTCATTTTGTTTTTTTTTTTCATTTCTTGTTGTTTTGTTTTTTAAAAAGTTTTTTGTGTGTTTTTTCTTTTGTATTTCCAACAAATACTTAATTAAAAATCCTGTTGAATAAAATCAAATGACAAATTCGGCTTGTCAATAAGCCAAAAGCAATAAAATCTTTCACTTATTTTCGTCCTGCGTAAGTTTATGACAAAGACAGGTAGCCGGAATGTTCAACAGCATGTAAAGCTAATCCTAGAGTTAGCATTAATTTGAAGCAAAGTTATATAAGCTAAGCAAAACTGACTTAAAGCCAACAAGTTGAATTGCTTTTAGTATTTTGAATTCACTTTTTTTAAAAACATTATTTGAATAATATAAATTTGTGGAAATAATATTCTGTCATTATTTTCAGAAGTGTTTTGAAGCAAGCGTCGTGAAAACAGTTTATTTTTTTATGATTTTGCTTTTTCCGTTTAATATTGATATATGTTTTGACTCAAAAACTTATTGGCTTTTAGCTTAAAAGCTTAACTATTTTATTTTCCAATTAAATTTTGTATGTCTTGGAAAGCCACAAAATCTTAAAATTTAGGCATATCTAAGCATTCTTTAATAACACAAAACCATTTTGAGTTATTCTGAAATCAACATTATTTCTTACAAATCTAACCTTAAAAAATGTTCGCTAGAAACTGTCTTACCTACATGTTTACATAAGTCATCATGCATTTTTTTTATTCTTATAAATTTGGGACCACTCATCGTTTCTACCTCATGCACGGTTAAAAATCTTGGGCTTAATTTTAATCTTTTTTGCATTACATATATGACACGACCAAAAAAAGATTACTTTTTAATCCAATGAAAAGTTTTAAATTTTCCAATCCAAAAAGGACTTATTTTTAATCCGCAAAAAGTTTAAAATTTTTTAATCCAAAAAGGAATAATTTTTAATCCGCAGAAAGTATAAAATATTATAATCCAAAAAGGATTAGATTTTAGTCCAAAAAAGTTAAAAATATAAAAGGATTACTTTTTAATCCACAAAGGTGAGAACTCGTGAGAAAAAAAGGTAAGAGATAATTCTCATATTTCATAAATCTACGAAGAAAAGTTATCCTTTGACCTCCATAAGCATGTATATATATATTAAAAAAAGTTCTCAAACTTAATTTAAGCTAAATTTTGCATATTTCTATACGAGCTAAAAAAAACTTGATTTTTTTTTTGTCGCGTACTTTGAACTAATTTGTACTAAATCATGCCAATATTTTTATAAAACGTAGCACTCTTTCATCGCGTTAGAACACTTAAAATACATATCGGTTCTTTTTGTTTCTTTCTTGTTTTTTGAGTAATTAAAACCATGCGAATGTCGCGTCCGTGCAAATGGCTTTTCAGCTGAAAAGCTACATAATATTCAGCTTTTCGCCATAGAAGAACTGTCAAATAAAGAGCTTCTTTTCATTGGTTTTTCAGCCAAAAGGCCTTTATGTGAACATATTATTATATTGCCATAAACTTCACTATATATACATTAAGGGTACTCATGCAAATGGGCAATGCCTTTATAAATGATATAAACCGTATAAGTTTATCAGCCTTATAAATGAAATGTATGGAGAACCGTTTACACAAACCAGATATATCACAAACCAGCAATCAGCTGTTAATACGTATTCTGAAAGTTGAAAGTTTAGCGTAAATTTCGTAGCAGTAGTAGTTTTCAATCTTAGGTAACATAAATAATTTTTCCTGAAAATACTACCTTAATGTAAATTTGTAGTCCAAAAATAGTCTTAAACTTAAACTTTTTTGGATTAAAAACAAATTAAACTTAAGTATGGAATAAAAAATAGTACTTTTTGGATTAAAAATTCCTTTAAACCAAAGTTTGGATTAAAAACTAGTCCAAAATTTTTAACCGTGTGTTTGTTTTAATTTGTGGTAAATATCTCTCAACGAGTCCTAAGTCTGGTTTTCACTAAATCAATTTCAGTTGTTAATTTTTGTTAACTGATGAGAAACAAGAAAATATATAAAAGCTCTTATCTATTTTTAGCGAAAAATCGTATAAAAGTTTTTATTTATACGATATTTTTAGCTTTAAGATTTCATGTCAAATCGTAAAGGACTAGTGAAAGCCAAGCTTTTGTTCGGGCTTTTCAATAAAGACAATACCTTATTGTGTACAAACATATCGCTCTTGAACATAACCATTTGATCTTATCAGACCTTACTTTTTTAGAAATATTTTGGGTTGGGTTCAATACTAATTTTAACCCTTTCAATGGATTTGTCCATTATATTGGACGCATCAGAAAATATTTTCTTTTTTATTTTCCATCATCTTTGTTAAATTCAAATAGGTTGTTACTATGAAATGAAGTTGTACCAAAATGTCAAACATGCATTTAGAGATATACTAGCGGATGTAATCCGGTATAACTCGGGGTTGTGCATCGAACACAGAAAAAGGACGATTTTCAAAACTCCTCTCATTTTAACATTTTTGAAATTATCAATTAAATTTTTATCTAAATTATCTTTTTTTTGGTTCTGCCCCCTCCTTCCGTCGAAAGTGTTTAGTTAAATTTCAGTAAAACTGTACCTGCCAGACATGATTAAAAAAAAATGACTTCTTTAACGTCTCGATCTGACTTCTGGTTTCTGAGAAAACACTCAGAAAAAAACACATATCGTTCTCCGGTAAAAATTTCTCTATTTTTGATAACAGCAATTTTCTTTTTTTCAAATAAAATTTTCTTCAATTAGAATAAATTTTCACATTTTCGAAAAAATATTTCTTCACTTCTAGAAAATATAAATATTTCAATGACTCTTTTTTTATGATAAATATTTTTCTTGCACAAAAAAAACTCTCATTTATAGAGAAAAATTTTTTGGAAATGAAAATTTTTTCTATATTTTGATAAAAAATTCACTATGAGAAGTATTTTCTTCAATAAAAACAAATGTTTTCTCAAAAACAAAAAGTCTTTTTCTCTAAAAACGATTTATATTTATATATTTCTCTTTTTCATAGAAACTTTTTATCATTTTTAAGGAATTTAGGATGGCATTTAGAAAAAGGCATTCTCTGGAGCAAAATCTGGAGCGTTCGGTTTTATTATTTTTATTTTTTTAAGATAAAAGGTGCTACACGTCCAACAAAATGCTCTGTAAAAAATCTGTAAAAATGAAGACCTAGGTTTGAACCTACGATTTCATATGTCAAAAAATGAAGTTATAGATAAACAAGTTTAGAGAAATGTATGTGTAGCGGAAAGGTATATCAATATGCGATTTTGAAGGTGAGGCAAGTGTTATGCCTTTTCCTCTGTTAATTCAAGCTAAAGTCGTTTATATTGATGAAATTTTCCTTTCATGTGATTAGAAATGAGGAAAGAATTAAATACAGGTAAAAGCTAACCATGACCCGGCCAGGATTCGAACCCGAGACCTCTGGGTTGGCTCTCAAGCACGCTTACCACTCGACTGCCGAGGAAGCCTCATATAAAGTAGGTCTCATTTTTATTATTATTTCAACTTGATATAAGCAGATATTTAAAGGAAAAACTGCATTCTGTCTGACATTCATCCACATCGTAGAGATAGGCGTTGCTGAAATTCTATACAAAGGCATTAAAGTCTGCTGCAGAATGTTGTTTTACAATAAAAATATTTTAAAATACAAAATTATTGAAAAACAATTAGCCTAAGTGAAGCACTCTGAAAAAGAGACTCTTATTCTGTCAAACGCTTAAAAACATTAAGACCCAATTGTTATATTTTAATTCCTCACATTTCTAGGATAAATTATGAGGCGTCTGACTTGTCACAAAGCTTCGACGCCGCGACAACTACAAAATCTCAAACGAAAATAAATCGTTACGAATTAATATTAAAACGTAATTAAATATTTTAAAAAGGTGTCAACATTTTGAACTCCATTTATTTTGCAGTCATCTAAGATAAAAGGCACAACCTTTTTTATGAGTTAAGATTTAACAGCCTGCCATTGTGCGACCAACAAAACATCCTTCAGATTATACCGTAGCCAAACAAAACAACAGCAACGACAACTTAATATTAATGAGCAGGGGATGAGAATAAAACCAGGACCAGAGAGTAGCAAATATTGTCAACGCTAGCGACAAGGTACGGCGACACAACTTATTTAAATTACAATGAAAGCCAACTTGGCGCAACTACCAAATATACATACTACATAAAAACGTTATAACAGAAGTGAGTTTGTATGTATGTATATTTTTGAGTTCAAATGTTTTTATTGTGGTAATAAAAGTAACAAAAGCAGTCCAACAATGAGAAAACTGAAAAAAAAAACATAAAAAATATTAAAAAAATATGAATGTTGAAGGTGTATAAAAATTGAAAAACTAAAAACATGCAAACTTAAGTACGTACAACAACTCGATTTATGGCACTATATATATATAGATATATATATATAAAGATATGACTGGTGAAAGAAGTAAGCAAAACAACAACAAATGCTTAAATCACTACAAACAAAACTGGCGGCTGTCATCGTAATTCACGTACAAATGTGCTACGATTTCTTCTAACTACAGCTTCAACTTCTTCGGCTGCTGCTGCTTCTGCTGCTGCTGCTGCTCTAGTTGCAGGTAAACATATATCATGCAGGCTCATTTGAAGTTTTCGTCCTTACAATGACACTAAAAAGCAAAAAACACATAAAAAAACTACAACATCATCGAGTGCAGAGCATATTCGTAGTTCGCACAAGATACGAATTCGCCGCATATGAGAGGTTTTATCTTTTCAAATATTTTTTTTTATGCTCTTTCTCTATAGTTTGTCTAATAAATAATTCGTATTTTTGTGCTATGTTGTTGTTTCCGGTTTCCTGTTTCCAATGCCTCTGAAACATGGACATTTATATGAGCGCTAGAAGTCGTTTATCATGATAGATGAGGCCAACGTGAACCAAAAAAAGAAAAAAAAAAAAACAACACAAACAAAAAAGACAAAAACGAAATTGTTTGAAAAAGTTGCTCAGCTGTATAAGTTTCGGCAAATCTCGCGGCGAATTCGGCGTACCAAACTCTGTGGGTGCTCATATGTTGCAGCATGCAAAGGGTTGTTTGATTGGTATTGATGGTGGTTCTTCGTTAAGTTTTGCTTTTTTTTGGCATGAGAATTTAGAGCAACAGCGTACGAGTCCTTCAATTGTCCTGCTTCAACGCCTTGCACCTGATTTTTTTGTAAGACTCTCTCTCATGAATAACGCTGCAGTGCGCCGAAGCATTTCCAAACAAGTTCCAGTTTTAGCAGCATTATGGAAAATATGTACTCTGCTCTCTCCTAAACTTTCTCTATACCGAGAATATATTTGAATGAGCTTAAAATAAAAAAAAAAGAAGCTGTCAATGAGAATTGGGGTATTTTTTATGCACTCACCTGTAATTTTAATGTGAATGCTGAAAATAAGTTATGGCCAAAGTGAGAGAGTTGCTTTGAGAGTGGCAAAATTTGAGAAATTTGTTGAAGCCAAGATTCATATAAGAGTAATGCGGGAAATTAGGTGGGAAATTTAAAAAAAAATTTAATAAATGGTTTTGATTTCTGTGGTTAACTTTTTTAAGTGTTTTAATTAATCATAATTATATTTTTATTAGCTTTCAAAAGGGGGGAAATTTGTATTTAATTGAAAGTTTTAAGCCTAAAAAGCCTTAAAATAAAAGTTTAGTAAAAGCTTTATTAATTGCATACAACAGTGTGGGGAATTTTTCTAAAGTCTTAAAAAAAAATTACTTTAAAATAGCCAAAATTAATTATGCAGCATGACAGTATCCGTTGACCTTGTCAGACTTTTACTAAAAAGTTATTTTAAAGGATATTTTCATAAAAAAAATTAATAATAATTCTAATTCTTTTGTCATTAGTCTAACTCTTTTTCTGTCTCATTTACTTAAATTCTGCTCTTCATGCTGGAAAATGATTTGCTTTAGCCACACTCGCTCGGCATATCAAACGCACCGTGGGAAATTAATGATTCTGCTAAAATATGTGCCCGCTGTTTGAATGCTCTTTATCTTTCTTTTGTCCAACCAGCCGCTGGATGCCCCGCATCAACATCACGAATACTTTTTTTTCTTGTTTGTGTGTATGTGTGCTTGTGCAACATAAAACGTGGGAAATACTTTAGCTGATCATGATGAATGTCCAAATTGCACAAGTACCCTACAACTGAGTGCGCCAACCATTCGGGCCCTTTTTGTTTGTTGTCTGCATGCACCTTTGTTGCTGCTTTGTTTTGCTTTTGTTGTCATTGTTGTTGTTGTTCATATCTTGAAGGTTGTTTGCATTATCAGAGATAGAGTCATGAAAATTAATATGCGCATATTTGCACGCGATTAAAAAAGAATTAATTTCAACATAAAAACTAATGGGATATTTTGTCATTACACATTTTTACAACAGAGAAATTATGGTTTTTGCATAGATAAGTATAAAAACTATGAATATCAGTCGAGAATTTTTAATTTTGAGAGCAAATAAAAATTTCCCAAAAAGGGAAATTTTCAAATTTTGTTTTCAATTGCAAACAAATGCTTTTTCTAAAGATTTTTATTAATTTTTTCACATAAACACACAAGCGCGTACTTTAAGTGAGGGAAATTTTGATTTTAACAACTTTCTTAAAGCGAATGACGCATTCTACCTTGCAAGCGATTGTAAATGTGAAGAATTATCATAAAACCTTAATAATGTAGTTTGTCAGAAGAGGTTTTGCCACAGGGAAATTATTTTTTGCTTAATTAAGTATAACATTTTCGAATTTCAATGTTAAATCTGACATTTTTGAGTTTACAAAAAATTTCCCTGCTAAATGATTCTTCTTTTAGTTAATGCAAATTTTTACTGAATTCAATTTGGGAAATTTTATCCAAAGATGCTATGATGCAGAGAAATTACAAATTTTAATGACTAAGTACTCACTTTCACTGTAAATACTCATTTTATTGCTATATAGAATCATTTCCCAAAAGGCAAAAATCATTTAAAATCATTGCAAACTGAAATATTCTTAAATGGTTAATAAAAGCTCAACGACAATTTTATCAGAGGGTATATTTTACGCTTGACAAGTATTTTTGTAACAGCTTTTCTAAACGATGTGTTTACTTCACTCAAACAATTTTTATTTATATCAGTTAAAATATTTGTCTCAAAGAAAAATTTCTTATATACTTAACTTATGAGTATCTGTGTCATTAAACCTTTTCTAAAATTGCCACGTTCTTAAAAATTACTATTACAATGTTGTAAAATTTCACCATTTAAAATTTTCGGTACATTTAAAGTTCCCAAATAAATTAAATAGTTTCTCATAAAAACTAATGAAGTTTTTCTACATATGAGATTTTTCTATGCAAAGAAATCATGTTGTTAGTATAGACTAATGACTACAAATTTCACTGCAAAACATTAAAATTTCGTACTAAACAAAAATTTCCCAAAAAGGGATATTTAGAAATTTCCATATAAACTATAAAAAAATGTTTTTTCTAAGCGTTTTTATAAATTTTTCTCATAATTACACTTGAGAAATTTTGTCAGTCTATGCTTTTGATGCAGGGATATTATAATTTTTGAATTTAAAAGTGAAGAAAACATTATTTTCGCTTTAAGATCTCATTTTATTGTAGTTTATAAAAATTTCCCAAAAAGGGAAATTTATAAAATTTTGCTTTAAACGCATGACAATGGTTTTTCTATTAGTAATTTTTTCTTCTTCACAATATCATATGGGAAATTTTGTCAAAAGATACAGGGAAATTGAGGAAATCACATTTGTTTGCTTATTTTAATGACGGAAGGTTTGGTTGTAAAAAAAATCGCCAAATTGGGAAATTTCCTAACATTGTTTCTCAATTTATTTAAATCTTATTTTGAGGCATGTTTTATAATTCAAAGCATATAAAATACGCATTAATTTGTGCACAGTGAAATATGGGAAATTTTTCAATGAATGCTTTGGATGCAGAAAAAAAATGATTTTTTATAAATTTATATAACTTAGGTGTAAAATGTGGTTATGTAATTCAAAGGTTTTAATTAAGTGTTGTTGAAAATTTTCACATTCAGGAAAATTCTTAACTTTTGACTTTTTTTGAATAAGTATCTAATTATGGAAAAATATGAACAAGAAATTACTTTCAGTAGTCTTAAGAAAGCTTAACTTGACAGGTTTAACTTGAAGTTGAACATTGATCTTTTCAGAAGCCTGCAGTGCCGAAACACGCTGCAAAGAATAATAAGAAAAAACGTTTAGTTACTAAAATCATTTAAAACTATTTAATTATTAGTTTATGGGAAAACAAAGCCATTTCTTAACTCTACAATTTCAAAGTCTTAAAAAAGCAGTGCCTTTAAGCAGTTTATAATTGATGGTTTTTTAATCTTTTTCTGACTCAATATTTGTAAACACCCCAAATGTAATTACACAAATGATCGACAAATGAGCCATAGAAATGCTTTTGCATTTAAAAGGAAAGCTTTTTAAACTGCAAGAAAATTCTTACAATTTTATTTAGACGCTAAAGTCTTGAGATTTTTTTTTTTGCCTGTTCCCGTTAAAACGCAAATCTTCAACTTTGTCGAAAAATTTAATTAAAACATTTTTTTTAACAAAATGTTACAAGAAATGCATTTCATATATTATGTTTTCATGTTTCCAAAAATTATATTTTTAGCGTAAAAAGTCCTTTAACTACATTTATCGAAAGCAAAAAGAATATTTTTGCATTTAAATTAAGCTAATTTAATGAAATAAATGATTTTTAGCTGAAAAAATAAAATTTCCCAAAAAAGGGAAATTTTTATTTTTGCTTAAAACTTCAATATATTTTCGTAAGAACACATATTCTGAACAAAATTATCAAATTTAACCTCATTCTTGCACGCTTTCTTCATAACTTCCCTTTGTTTTCATGGAGTTCCGCAAACTCGTCTTCAATTTTTTTTTTTGTTTTTAATTACTTTAGAGTTCAAAATCAATTGAGCGTGCTCAATCAACCATAATGATACAAGAACAACAAATTCAATGCTTCAACTGTCACAATATTGGTAAGAAAAAAAAAAACAAATTCTATTTGCACTCGAATGTCAGTCAGTCTTTGAACCCATTTACTATGTTTAGTACAAAACATTCAGATCCTGCACAGAAATTAATCATCATTTAAGACACATTCACACTTTTTCATACAAAAATGTGTAAACGTGTGAGACACGTTTAACAACAACACAACAACAAAAACAGCCACAACAAAAAAAAAAATACAGCCACAGCAACAACAACAAATGATTAGAAAAACCACTTGAAAATTAAATATAAGCAAGTAACAGCAAAAACAGGTTTCCGAACCCAAGCTCAAATGAAGTAAAGCAATAATTAATGAATGAAGCTGAAAGGGTTCAATACAGGGCCGAGCAAGCTAACGCTGAAGTTGAAGAAGTGGAAGTAGAAACAAAAAAGGGCTCAAAGCATGTAATAAACAGCGCAAAGTTAAAAAGATATAAAAAAGGTACGCCGAATGGACAGCAAACAAGAAAGACAGACAGACAGACAAACAGACAAGCAGTGTGTGAACTGTGTGAGAACGCAAAGAAAAGATGTTGTTACCGACACACAGATAGACTGACAAAAACAAGTAATTTTGTTTTTACACAGCAAAGGTTTGTGAAAAACGTAGAAGAGTTTTTCTTATACCAACTGAGATAAAAAGTTGCGCATGCGCAGAATTAATTTAACTCTTGTTTTTGCTGCTTACGCTCTGGCAACCGAACTTTATGGGTCTAGCACAACTGCTCGCTCAAAATTTTATTTGTTGTTACTCGCGCGCTCTTAACCTTCGTTCAGATTCCACGGCAGACAACCCGGACTGCTGACCGACCGGTCGTTCAATGCGTACAAAATTCGCCCGAGATCAGGCCTGGCTACTGACAGAGGCAGGTTCCTGTGCTAGCTCTTGCCGCTCAGTGATTTAGTTCTCAGTTGTAATGCCCGTATAGCTAACGTGTATGTCGTAGTGCAGCGTGCCGACGGAAAAATTTTCTTGTGAACCTCTATGCTGAGGAGTGGAAAAACCAATGAAGAAGCAATAAAGAAAAAATTTAGTGAATTTTATGTGCGAAGGATAAAAGATTGAAAAATCAGTGTTTTTGGGATAAAAATACGGTGTGTGTTCTACATTATTTTATATAATAGTAAAAACAAAAATTGTAAAGCAAAAATGGACGCGTGCTAAACAGGATAACAAAAAAAAAAAAACTTAAAACAGCAGCAATTCGCAAACTCAAAACACTGCAGCACAGCTCAAAACTCGCAAGCCACAAAACATCAATACAACATTCTTTAGAAATTTTATGAAAAGCGTTTAAAAAAATCTCCATTAAACAAACAAGAAAAAAATTTTTTATAATTTTTTTTACAAATTTCCTTCACTTTATTTGACATTCCTGTCTTCATTTTTCACACGCAAAACTTCTTTTACTCTGCACTAGCTGTTGATGTGTATGTGTGTATGGACCACACCCGCGCGCCTGCACAGGTTTTAATATATTCCCTGACAGTTTTCCAGTTTCGCAGCAAAGCGAACAGATACACCAACCAAATGCTCAGCATAACCTCACAAATGAGAAACGTCAACTTTACCACTTTATGTGTCAAAAATTTCAACCCCCCCAAAAATAAGGCACATAAACTGCAAACAGTATGCCAAAGTTTACACAAATATCTAATGAGAATTTCCCCTTGCCAAGTGTATGCGAAAATAAAGTCCCAATCAAGAGCTGACAGCTGATAATTTGAATGGCAAAAACAATCCAAAAAAATGGACAAAAAATATTTGAAAACAAATTCAAATAAACTTGTATGCAAAAAAAAAAATGTTACAACATATTTGAAGCTTGTTTTAACATCAACTTAGAAAAATTACTGTGGCAATACGCAAAAAATTTTTTAATTTAGAGCATTTCTAAAAAATATCCCAGAGGGAAATTTCTATTTTTATGCGAAAAGCCCAGTTTACACTTAGTGACGTGCTAAAAACCACATTTAAGCAGTTTTCTAAAAATTTCCCATTTGTGGGAAATTTTCTTATATGCATTTGAACCACAAAATAAAAAATCTTTTAACAAAATATAGAGAAAAACACAAAACTTTCAATATTTTAACAATAATATTTACATTTAAGACGTCTTAAAAGAATTCCCAAAATAAATATTACACTAGGCCAACTAAAATTGAAGCCTAAAAATACTTTTAGTCAATATAAAATTGATTTTACTTACTTTTGCAATGTAATGCAAAATTTCCCAAAGAGGGAAATTTTTATTTTGCATTAAAAATTACTCTTATTGTGTCTTTGAAACCAAATTCAGACATAAGACTTTTAAAAAATTTCCCATCTAGGGAAATTTAAATTTATATGCTCAGACAGCTTATTTGACAGTTCTTTAAAAGTAAACATCACAACAAAACTGTTTTGAAAAATTTTCTCATCGAGGGAAATTTCTATTTTCATATTAAAACAGTGTTTAAAAAAAAATTGCACATTGTAATTGCTCGTACTTTGCAGCATAACAAAAACGGCTGGCGCAAGTTTTACGCTCTCATGCAGCTGGCTGTCAATATGGCAATGTATGTTGTTGGCATGCCAGGAATGGTGTGCGGAGCAGTGAGACGTGCCAAAAGAAAATTGTCTGCAAAACTTCCAGTCGTGACGCTCGCTGTGGCTCGTGACTTGTGAAAAATCGCAGAATAATTTTTGGCAAACACGTTGGAGCACAGCACATTGACGACAAAGCGACGGAGCGCAGGCTGTCCAGAGTGTGTGTGTGTTTTTTTTTATATGTACTGTACTGTTTGTGAAAAAAAAGGATATTTTTGTGCAGTTTTAATATAAACAAGAAAATAAAAAATATTGAAAAAAGTAATAATTAAGTGAAAAGCTTATTTTTTAAACTCAAAAAGAACTCTTTTTAAATTATACAACACTTGTTTGGCATCTCAAACATGGAATATTGAACCTAAATGTGCGCAAAAATCACGTGCCTCACTGCTGGCCTACAGTAAAAAAGTTAATTTTGTGGAAAAAAGGGCGTGTGTTTGTGTGCCAGTAACATACATTTCCTAACCAAAGTCAGCAATGTGCTATATTTTTTTTTTTTTCTCCTTCCCAAACGTATAACAAACAGTGTGTGTGCGTGTTTTTTTTTATTTATTTTTATTTGAATAACATTTAATTACATGCTGAAAAAATAAAGCACCACAAAGTAGTTAAACAAGCAAAGTTTTTAGTGTGCTAATGTCAGAAAAACCACACACAAGTAAACATACAAAAATCATACCGTAAAGCGGCTTACAAGCAGCTAATCCTGCTGCTGCTGCATAAAAATTTCTGCGACTAATTTGCGAAAAAAATTGTAGCAAAAACAGCAGATGTCCATACTTACCACACACATAAATTATTACATTTATGTTGTGTATGCGTGTTTTTATTTTCCAATTAGATTTTTTGTTTTTTTCAATTATAATCCTTAAACATATTTTGATATTAATTACATTTTGTAGTGTTGCTGTTTATCCTTAAAATATATATTTTGTTTGGTTTTTTTTTTTCATTTTATTCTTACACGAAAATTAAATGTCAATCTAATTTGACAGCTTCCTGTTTCAGCTAATCGTGCTGTTCGTGTTTAACAAGTGCAAAAAGTGTGTGCGTGTGTGTGTACAAGTGTTTTCGGGTTCCAACAAGGGCAACGCTAATAATCCTGTGTCAGTCAGTGTGTTCAAAGATTATAAATTGGCTTTCAACTCTAGCGCAAAAGAAGTCCAATAAAGATTGTGTTGAAAAATTTGTTGTTACGTTTTTGGTTGCTTCGAAGAAAATCCTGCTCACCGATTGATTGACTCAAATGTTGGATAATGTTTGTCAAACAAAGGTGAGTACAAAATAAACATTAATGCTATACAATTATATCATATATTAAAGATCAACGTTTTTCCCAAGAGATCGACAGTTTTTTTCTGAATCTTCCATTAAATTAAAGACTATTTTAAAAAATAACCACTAGATAGCCAGATTTTTTATTATTTCCTAGTTTTATATTTAGTTTATAAAATTTTCTCATACATCAAGTATACATGTTTTTCAAAACCAATCAAATTTCTAATATTAAGCATTTCCCTTCGAAACTTATAGTTCTAAACTAAATAGTTCGAAAAAAGTGTAGAGAATAAGTTTGAATCCTTCAACTATATCATGTTATTTTTAAATGTTTTGAAATGTTCTAAAAAATGTACAATATATTATAAAGTTAGAAAGCTTAAGCTTTGCACAAAATTACATTCATAATATCGTTGAAACAAAAAAAGTAACAAATTGTATGAAGGAAAAAAGATAACATTTGTTAAGAGTTAAATTGTATCTACAAAATACCGCAAAAATCTATCAGTTACATATTTAAAAATGAAAAATATTGGCTTATTATAAATTTCTCTTTAAAAAGATGTTTCATTATTCTTCGTTTTGGACACAACAGCATACTTAACTGTCAAACCAGAGGTCCCGACATCGAATCCCAACCAAGCCTTGGTCCTACGCTTTAACTTTCTTCAATTCTTACCTCAGTTCTTATCATATTAAGGTAATATTACAGTGTGTAGCTAAAAAAACACACCTTTCTTAAAAATGTTTTATTCATAGTATTAGAGTATATGAGCTTCTTATGATCAATTGTGTTGTATGTGTTATTAAATGTTTGCACACAATTGACCCAGAGCTGAACCTACATGTTTTATGTCGACTAAACGGCTAAAGTTCATGTTCTCAAGAAGCTTTACATGGCATTATTTACTCTCTGAGGTTTGCCATTGTCTGCAGAGAATTGGTGACCGATCAGAAAAATTTTTTTTATTGAAAAAACTTTTCGCCGTGACTGGGGACCGAACTCGGGCTCCGTTGAAAAAAATTTGCAAAAAAAATTTTTTCGCCGAAATTTTTAGCCATACAAAAAATTATAAAAGTTTAATAGCTTTTTATAGGCTGAGTGCTTCACAGAGTCTATAAAGATTACAATCAATGAAGATTCATCGAAATCGATCAAGTAAGTAGAACTCGAGATATCTTACACGGACAAAAAAAAATTGGGCTAAAATCAAGCTCAAATCGTTCGTAACTGAAATCAGCTCAATTGAGCTCTAAACCATCTCAAAACATGCTATTCACGTTCGCAGTTCATGCCAGAAATTGGAATTGAAAATTTTTTTGATAAACATGTTAATTTTTGCTAAATACGTGTAATCTTGGGCTTGTTGTTGTTTATGCACATCAAAAATATGAGCATCCTGTTGGTATAAAAGTGTATAAAAGTGCAGAGAACAAATTAATAAATTATATTTTCCTATCCGAGTTGGATGAAATATATCTAATTTGGACAATGAAAATATAATTTTGATTTTTAATGTCATTTTTATTTTAGTTTATTTATTTTTTTTTTTTTTTTTTGGTGCTCATTGTTTTAATATTTTTTGTATTTTGTTTTGTTTTAATTTTAAAATATTGTTCATATTTCACATATTTTGATTAAAAATTCTAAAATTCCTAAGATTGTGCATATTTACTTTTTTTACTATCAATCCATAACTGGCATGCATTGGACACAAATGAGCATATTTTTTGTTTTTATAAACAATACGAAAATGACATAAATTGGGCACAAGTGAGCATATTATTTTTTAATAAATAATCCAAACAACACGTGTATTGTGCACAAATGGGCGTGTTCATTTTTTTATAAACAATCACATTAGGGCTTAATATCAAGAACATTATGGCTTAGCTCAGAATCACGCTTAAAATTAATTGGTTTGAGATTGTTTTCAGCTCAAATTTCTCTCCGTGTAGAAGCCGATTCGAAAAAACTGGTTTCAAGAAACAAGCGATTAGATTTTCTTTTACGAACGATAATATATGAATATAATAGATGTCATAAATTTTTTTGCTATTTGATATTTTTTTCTAAAAATATAGTATACAAAATTTTGTTTGTATACATTTTTTTAAGACCTTAAAAAGCAATATTCTAATAAAAAACCAATAGATTTTTAAATTTTTTACACACTATAATAGAACTTGAAATAAAAAAATCATCAATATATACGGCTTTAAAAGTTTTTGTTGATGGTAGAAAAGTTTGTAGATTAGATTGCTTGAAAACTTGATTTGACTAAACTAAAAGCATAACACTTGCCTAAGATTCAAATTCGGATTTTAATGTATTTTTCCTCCAAACAAGGAACATTCTGTTCTTGAACATTCTATATTCCTCAAAAAGTGACTGTTTTTTTCTTAAAAAACATTCTCAATTAATCAGTTAGATAACATTTAAAAATTTTTTTTATATATTTTTTTAATAAAAAATATATGCGAGATATATATCTCCTTCAGGAGATTAAGATTAAGATTTTTTTTTATATACTGATATTGTCACTCACGTTTCACTTCGGAGTCACTCACATTTCAAGACAATTTTAATTGTCTTTTTTTTTGCATCGTGGTTAATCTGGTAAACTTTATTAAGCATATTTTGTAAAACAAAATTTTTTTTTTCTTTACATTGAGGACATTTTTATACAAAAAGAAAAAATTTTTATTGAAAAAGGATTATGTTAAGCATAATATAATTTAAAAAGAATGCATAACATAAAAACAACACAAAAACAATTTGAGATTTATAACATTTTAACAAAATTTATTTCGGTTCTGCATCCGAATCTGTATATATATATCACTAAGCCTAAATAGTTGATCCTTACGCTCATTAAAATTGAAAGACCATGCCAAATTTGACCATATGTCTGGCCTATAAGCAATTCTGTCGATGCCAACGTCTTAATATAATGATTTAATTAGATATTTTTAATCTTTGCAAAGTTTGTTTTTTATATGAGTACGGATTTAACTATAATTTTTCTCTATATATTTTCATACGCTCTTTTGGGGTTGACTCTCACTTTTTCTTCAGGTTTACGTTATCTTCTTTCAATTCTTATAAAAAATAAACAAAAAAAAATTTAAAGTCACTCACGTTTCGCTCCTTGAAATGCTTTTTTAACACAAAATAATTGCATCTACTTCATTTAAAAAAAAATATCCGCTACATAAACCATTTATGTTTCAAGATAATCCAACGAACTATTTTTCAAGATAATCCAACTTATCAATAAAAATTGTCACTCACGTTTCACTCTAGAATTACTTTTTTAAATTATACTTTTCGATAGAAAATGATTTTTTTTTTTAATTTTAATTTTTACTATTCAATAGAAAATGTTTCAATTATCAATATTTATATAACTGCGCTTTGATATTCAAATCACAAAATACCAAACTACAAAACATAAAAAAACAATAGGGGTATTCACACTGCCTTGGGTAGTTGGGTAGATTGGCAAATGTCATACATTTTGTTTTTGTAAAAGTGCCATTCTACCCAAGTACCCATCTACCAATCTACTCTAGCTGACCCCCTGACTTGTTTGGGTAGATTGATTGAGTACTTTTTTCATGGGTTACCACCTTTTCCAAAAGTAGGCAATAATTGAATTGACAAAAAACTAAAACAAAGTAAACAAATTATAAGTGAATAAAATAGACAAATGTGTTAAAATGAGTTATTTTAAAAATTTTCAGAAAAAAATTATTAAACAGCAAAGTTCACATTAAAAACTACTCCTATATAAAATAACTTTTTTACGCCCGTACAATGGCCTAAATTTTGCTTTCATAAAATGACATGAATAATATGGTGGCAACTCTTTTCTAGCTGTCATTCATATCTCATCAGCTGTTTCTACAAAGTACTCAATTGCAGTTAAGGGTGCTCGCAGTAATCAAAAGTACTCAATCTACCCGTACCCAACTACCCAAGTCAGTGTGAATACCCCTAATAAGTTTGTTAACTTGCTTTGCATTAAAAAATATACCTACAATAAAATCAGTTAAAATTTAAGAATATAATCAGCTCCATCATGAAACATTTTCTCCCGGGAGTTGTAAAAGAGAGTTTCAGGTTTTAAGATAGAAGAAAAATATATCTTATTTTTTTTTTAGTTTACACTCATGAATATTGGGGGATGATGAACAAAATTACATTAAAAAATTCAAAAAATTATTTTAATTTGATCTTTAAACCGAAAACTTCCGGGAGAAAATGTTTCATGATTGGGCTAAATATGTTTTATTCAATTTTCTTTTTCCGTAGAAAAACAAAAGCAATATCCTTTTCATTACATATATTTTTATTGAACTTAAAGTATTTGAGTTATAAAATTGTGGCATTTTTATTTATTAATTTTAACTTATAATTCTTCAAAAACATATTCCAACCATGGTCTAGGCTGCTTGGTTATTCTGCAAAGAATTTTTGTTGTTGTAGCAAGCCTGTTACTTCATGAATTATTTGGCATAAAGCTCAAAATATAATGATTAAATAATATATTTTAGAATTATAAACTAAAACAAAAGTATTTTTATTTTTCAAGGCTTAGGTTTACTTTTTGTGGATTTGCCGCTAAGTCTTTTTATTTTTATAAAATCGAGTAAAAAATTAAGTAAGTGTTTGAAAAAATTTAGTATATTTTTTCAAAACACAGCAAAAAAGATTTTAAATTATATTTGGCTATATTTTTTCAAACATATATTTTTATACCTTTAAAAAACACCTAAAAACTCAAAAATTTAAAAAAAAAATTAACAATTTCTTAAATGTTTACTAAAGTTTTATATTATTTTTTTTAACTATTAACTTATGAGTTGGAAAGTACAATCTGCCCTTTGCCTTACAAAAGAAAGTTATGAAGGATTTAAAAAAGTGAGTTTTGACGAAGAATGTTCAATTTTGTATGAAAAAATATTCAAAATTTAGCTAAGTTCGGTTTGGAATTATAAAAACAAATAATGCAATTTTTGATGCATATTCATTACTCTAATTGCTTGGCCTTTCGACTGACTTTTGTTAAGATCGTACACAACTTTTGAATGAACCTCCCATACAAAATCATGTAAAAAATTATTATTGTCTAAAAGGGTTCTAAGGTACTAAAAAGGTCTAAAGAGGTCTAAAAAGGTCTAAAGAGGTTATTGTGACCATTAAAGTATACAATTATAACTTTATTTGCCTACTCAGCAAACATTATGACTCTTAAAAGACTCTTTCAAGACTCATATAAATGCGGTTTTATCATCATAATGCGCTCAAAAAAGACTTTTTAATGAGTACATTTTCGTATGTTGTGGGCCCCAAAATATGATTCATATTTATGACTGTTTCATGAGTCTTTTTGGACTCATCGTAATGACGGTTTTCAGACTCATATTTAAAACTCTTTTAAGACTCATATTGAATACTCTTTTAATACTCATTTGTTGTAGTTCCATTCCAATGCATGTATATTGGAATTGACAAACACAGGACAGCATGTGTCCATAACGGACAGTTACAAAGTTTTATACAATTAAAATTAATATTCTTAAAATTAATATTAAGTTCTTATTTATTTATTAGATATGGTTCTTTTAAAATAATCCGATTCTATTCACTCAAAAAACACTCCCATATAAGACTCTTTTATGAGTCTGCTTTCTGATTACGCATATATCAATCAATATATGATCCTGTTATGAGTCTTTTTTATAAAGAATCATGTTACCGTCATATTAAGGACTCTTTAATGAGTGTCTTTTATGAGTACTCATAAAGTAGATATAATAATGACTCTTTTATGAGTCTTATTTTTTAACAATCATTTAACAGTCACATTAAAGACTCTTTCATGAGTCCTTTTAATGAGTCATCATAAAACATGCATTAAAAACATTCTTTTTAGAGTCATTTTTTGGAGATCTTCAGAACATGTTTGCAGGGTAGTCTTCCGAGTGAGTTTTTAAATATTGGCCAACTTTTGTGTGTACCTCTCACAAGAAATCAAGTAAAAACTTAATAGAGATCCAAGGGAAGATACCTCTAGGATCTAATAGGTTTTAAGAATTTTCTGTAAACATCGATTTCTCTATTGGTTAAGCCTTCTGACGGAGTATCGTTAAGATCAGCTTACTTTTGTATGTACCTCCCAAAAAAAATTATATAATTAAGTTCAAGGTAGGTACCCCTAAGGATTGATATATTGCAAATTTTCTTAGCTTTTCTTATCAGAGTAACACTTCCTTTATTTGGGCTCCAATTTTGTATGAAATGAACGCACTGTGGATGATGGCCAAGCGTTCCAAGTGTGAAGCGTGCAAGCTAACGAACCGCGTTTGTCCGAGTTCAATCCTCCATCGAATTGAACAGATAATTTTTATTTTTCAATAGACATACATTTTGATGATAGACTCAGCTGAGAGAGTGAGCAATGCCATGTAAAACTAATTGAGAACATGAATATAAGCGATCAACTGTCAATAAATTTTATAATCTCGGTTCATGATTCACAAATGCAAGGGAATCTCGATATTTGACGTCTTCTCGCCATACCCTCATTTGAAGAGGAGTGCAAACGAGCAACTTTTTAATGCCACAAAAGTCTCTCAACTGCTTTAATATCATACTCATTCTTAGTACAATATATCTAAATATATTTGAATCAATACATTTTTCGCTACTTTTTTATTTTTAAGCAACCATCTGATTATTTTTATAAGTTCTGCGACTTCACAGCGTCCAATCTAGAAATAGTTTCACTTTCAAAATTCAATTAAAGCAATGCACACTTAGCTATTTCTTTGTTTTTTTTCTAAGTTGTAAAATATTGCAAACACATGCATTTTTTTTTTATAAAAAAAAAAAACAACTCAACAAAACACTGAAACATGCAATCTTTTTTCTTTTGAGTAGACCGCAAAAAAAGAGGAGAGCCTCTTGAAAAAAAAGATTTTTCAAATTAATCAGTATAAAAATTTCATTCAATCGAGATAATCGTGTGTTTTGTGATTTTTTTAGATAAGAGCTCAAAGTCTTAGATTTATTAAATTCAGATTAATATATAATTAGAATTATCTTCTTATATATTTAAACGTGAACAGTAAAGCTTGTCGTACACTTTTTTGGTATTAATTAAAACTCAAAATAAATGAAATTTATATCTTTGAAAGGTTATGTTACCCAGATGTGCAGAAAATATATATAAATGATGTATCTGTTAAAGGGGGCTACCAACCTTCTTAGAGAGATATTAAATTTTTGAGAAAAAATCTGCGCTTTGATTTATATGAAATTTGGTTCGGGAAGAGTTTTTGAGTTGGTCGAATTTGAAGTTTTTTCAAAAGTAACAATTTAATAAAAAAATATAGTTTTATGCAATCGTCAATTGTAAAATTTGTAAAAAAAATGTGCTTTGAAATGAAAAATTTGACTTTCCATGTTAATATCTTGGTCGAACTTTAACGGTTTTTAAATTTTTTTCATTTTTTCTAAAAGTTTAATTATTAATTTAATTAATTTAATATAATTTAATTTTTAAATGTGTTAAAAATTACAGCAAAGTTCTAACCAAAAGTATTTTTAATGAATTTTCTTAATATTTTCGTTAGTTATTTAGCGTGTGTTTGAACCAAATGCCAAGAGAGAGAAAAAAACTGTCTCAAATTGAATGTTCTAAATTGGGAAGCCAATATCTCCGCCATCTGTGAATAGATTTTATTTATTTCTTTTTTGTATTTAAGTCTTTTTTAGTTAGCTTAAAAAAACTATTGAAAATAATACCGATGTTTTTTTGTTTATATTTAAATTATTCCCTTTTAACCCATTTTAGCCCGCTGGTAGATTTCCCGACCACTGACTTTAAAACTAATTTCTGAAAAAATATTAAAAATATTTTCGAATTCTTTCTGCAAAGACTTAATTTGGTTAAATGGAAATTTAAAAAATTAATATAAATTTTCAAATTTTCCTTTTTACATGAACATGTAATATTTTTTAATATTTTTTCCATAAATGAATTTTAACGTTAGTGGTCGAAAAATCGACCAACTGACTAAAATGGGTTAAGAAAAGACCACAATATTTGATTTATTCTTAAAAAAACTCAAAATTGCATTTTTGATTTTCTTTCAAAGCTTAAACCGGATTTTAGGTGAATTTGTTTTGTCTTGACACTAAATTAATAAACTGTCCGTGCCATCAAAAAATCAAGGCTACTCCCTATGATTTCTTTGAAAAAATTAAATTTTTTTAAAATGCTATTTTTCTATTTTTGAAAATAAATAAAAAAATCATTTTTTTTAAGAAAATAGCTTTATATCTCCAATCAATTAAGACTTAAAGCCTCGAACTTATTTTAACCATCTCGCATATAATTATAAATAGGCCATCAATGGTCGAATTTCGACCCCAGGCAATACTAGTTAGAATAAATTCTTAAAAAGAAACTTGTTAAAAGAATTTATCGGATCATATCTTTAAATAATTTCCAAAACTTGTTCGTTTTGTGAAGCTATGTATTAAAATTCACATATTTCGGTCACTTATTTTTTTTTTTTGCTCTGCGTCAACATTAATATAACGGTACATTGGCTTTAGGGCACGTTTAAGTAGTTTAAGTTGCTAGTTTAATTTGCTAACTTTAGCATTCAGCTTTAATTAAACAATTAAAAAGTTATGCGTTCATATCTAAACGATATTTTAGCAATCGTGGACTTCGTTCTGTTCGACATACATGCAAGCATAAGACAATAAAACGAAAGTTTTATGCTTTTAAAAATAATTTTTTAGTTATATTTTCATAATGGCGACCATATATCTATTACTATCCATAACGATTTATGCGTTTGTGAACCATCCGAGAAATTTTTATTTCTCAGCTCTTGTTGCACCATAATTAGACACCGTTGCTTTTTACATATAAGAAAATTTTTTACTGTTATAAATAAATTTTTTATCGTTATATTTTGCAGTTTTTAGTATTTCTATTTATAGAAAGTTGACATGATTTTGTTTTTTTCTTGAGTACATTTTAGCAGGTAGTTTTTTAAATTTTGCTTTAATGTTCTCCTAAAAAATTTAATTTTCAGAAATTTGCTCGTTTTGAGGTCAAATATCTCTCGTGAAGATATTAGCTACTTGTAGATTATAAAAAAAACTAGTGTAAAAGCCCGTCCTTCGACGGGAAGGAACCATTTAGAGTACAAAATGCGACAAAAAATTTATTGGATTTATATACAAAGGTTTTTTTTTGAAAACATATTTATTAAATTATTTTGATAAAACTTCTTTTTATACAACATTTCTAGTAAAAAATTCTTAGAATTTTTAACCTTGCCCTTGCCATCTATAATGCTTAGTTTTACATCATCAGCCCGCTAAAACTGCGCATGACTAAATACCAGTTCTTTTAGAAAAACTCCTACTTTTTGCAATATTTAACCTTGAAATTTATTTATGGTCATTGAAAATGTCAGTTTAACTGGAAATTGTCGCCTCCGGAGAGTGAAAGGCAAATCTGTGTTTGTCGGGGCCAAATCAATTGTAGGAGAGGTATTATAATACTTCCAATTTTGAGGTTTAACTTATGCAATGGCATTCCTGAAGGATAAAATTAATTCAAAAACTCGGCAGGGTAATTTTGTTTATCGTTATCATCACTGTCTTCAATTTAATCCGTGCTCAGATCTCAGATTTAGAACTTGCTCGTTGACTTCCTTCACATCGGAATTTTTTGTGCACAGGATAGCAATTTTGGAATAACGGTTGATGTTATTCGGACTCAAAGTATCGCCAGAAATCTATTTAACCCTTTCAATGGATTTGTCCATTATATTGGACACTTCAGAAAATTTTTTTTTTTTTTATTTTCCAACGTCTTTTCTAAAATCAAATAGGTTGGTACTATGAAATGAAGTTGTGCTAACATGACAAAAATAATTTTAGGGAGATATATATAACGTTTAACTTAGTTAGAAGTACTGTAATAGCAAGACATGATGTTTGATGTATAGTAGTTGAGGAAAATGACGATAGTCTTCAAGTACAAAGATTTCCAATACATAATTTAAGAATAGTTGCTGGTCCAGACTGAACAGGTTCTAAAAAGTAAAGTACGTACAATGATTTCAAATAGATAATTTTACAACAGGTTCTGGTCCAGTTCAAACAGGTTTTAAAAAGTACAGTACGTACAAAGATTTCAAATAGATAATTTTACAACAGGTTCTGGTCCAGGATGAACAGGTTTTTAAAAGTACAGTACGTACAAAGATTTCAAATGGATAATTTAGAAGAGGTTCTGGTCCAGGATGAACAGGTTTTAAAAAGTACAGTACGTACAAAGATTTCAAATAGATAATTTTACAATAGGTGCTGGTCCAGGCTGAACAGGTTTTACGATATAGAGCAAAAGGTTTAGTAAGTACAAACATTTCGAATGAATTATTTATAACTGGTCATGGTCCAGGCTGAACATGTTTTACGATATAGAGCACGGAGCAGGACGCTTGCCTTTTATATATTAAGATTGTTTATTTCTTTTATAATTTGTCGAAAAACTAATAGCGTTTTCATTTCTCAACGAAAAATTCTGCTCTCTGAAGATACAGAATTTTGTCCATTTTGACCTGAACCCACAGAATTGTTCTGAACTGTTTTTAGCTGAGAATAGATAATAAAAAAAGCCATATTTTGTTGAATGCTTTCGATTTTGTTGATTGCTTTTAAAAACTTCCTTAAAGATTAAAAAATTTTAAAACTTCAAATTCAATAATTTTTTCCCGCTACAAAAAATTTTAATTTTTTTTTTAATAGAAAAAATTTGACGTATTCCGTAGAAGTGCTCAATCTTTTCTGAACTGTTCATGGCAACGTTTACTATTTTCCACATATGTCATTTATTTTGGTTTATTCAGTTGCTAGCATTTCAGGTCAGAATTTTTCAAACAGTCCAGATAGAGAGGGCAAAAATTCCGCATTTTTTTCAACTTTTAAGGTCAAAATTATTGAGAAATGCACACGATTCAATTTCAGAGCTGAGAATTTTATTTGAGAAAAGAATGAAAATATTGCAAAAAAAATCAAAAGGGGCAGAAAAATTTTAAAAATTGTAACTAGTTCTTACTTAAGTTGAAGAATCAATAAATTTTATGAAAGAAATTTTGAAAATCGTTACATTTGAGAGGAGAGTTTTATTATAGCCTGCTTCAGAAGAGAAGACCATTTTTTAGTGTCATTTTTTGATGCGCAGTGAGAAATTATTTCTAAAGCGAGAACATTTTTTAGAGCGT
This sequence comes from Tetanocera ferruginea, assembly GCA_958299015.1. Lineage (NCBI taxonomy): Eukaryota > Metazoa > Arthropoda > Insecta > Diptera > Sciomyzidae > Tetanocera > Tetanocera ferruginea. The sequence continues at coordinate 146,168,049 of OY282641.1, forward strand.
AATTTTCTGCTTTTTTAGTACTGTTCACTGAACTTTATGTTTTTTTTTTTAGTGTTTTTCTATATATTTAAATGCGCAAACATTCAGAACAAATGATCGTACAAGTACGGTGTTGCACCAAAGGCCTGCAGCAACGTGCATCTTGAGAGAGAAGTCAAAAACAAATTACATAAAACATAAATTATTTTCTTAAGAAAACATTGTAAAATGAAATTCCGGCTGACAAATTATTTTTTGACACACATTTTTTTTCAATTTTGATTGGTTGATTTTTAAAAATGAAATTCAGTACTTCCGCAGCGCAGTTGCGATGAACAATAAAATACAGGAGTATACATTCATTTTTTTCATTTATTTTTCTGCTCTCAAATTTTCTTATTCTCAAACATGCGCGAAAATGTTCTTCTCTTTTGAAACAGGCTATAAGAATGGCGGTCATCTATTATGATTTCAATAATTATTTCTAACTCAAATGATTTAAAGCAGTACTACGTATACTTTAAAAAATTATTGCTTTAAAAGATATTTTTTTTAACAAAAATGGACAAATATTGTTGTTGCAATTAGCAGCAACGCAACTTTCAGTGATTCCAGTGATACCAACCAATGTTATGTAAACTATGTGTTCGATAACAAGCAAACTTCTAATCGCAAGCTCTATAGAAGCAAAAACTAAGCTTCAGCTGTCGATTATTCCAATTTTCTAACCTTATCGAAGTTCATGTCTAAGTTAGGCTGGGCAATCTAACCTGTTCGAAGTTGAAGTTAAGATATTCTTAGCTAGTAATTTTCTTAGTTAGTTAGTTAGTCAGCTTTGTTATTAAGCAAGTAATTTTTTCTTGATTTACATCTGCTGAGAGTAAGAAATTTTTGTTTACTTGGCTCTTTTCTTTGAATTTGTTGTAGTATCACAGTAGTTTCTGATATTCTCAAACCCTCAAACTTTTCTGCCAAATAGCATTAGTAAGATTATAGAATGGTTCCAGCGCTCCAGTTGCTCTTGAAATGAAAAAATGCCTTGGCAAGGCAAGTTTGGCAGCATCCATTCCGAAAACTTAAGCAAATTTGATCTTTTAAGATTTAAAAACTCGCCATATAATCCGTCAAATTTTTACTCTGTAATCATTTATTTTCATCATCCTGAGCATCCTAAGACAAGCATATTTTACGATTATTACAAAGAAGTTGCCTTTAACAAGTAACTCTTGAACGCTTGACCTATTTTGAAAATTCGGTGAGTTTTCCATATTTATTGGACCTTCTCAGATTTAAATTTTTCGATTTGGAAAAAGATATTGAAACTGCACTGAGAAAAAAACACATACCTTGCTCCGTTAAAAAATTTCTCTATATTTGATAATAGCAATTTTCTCTTTTTCAAATAAAATTTTCTTCACTTCTAGGAAATGGAAATATTTCAATGTCTCTAATAATGATAAGTATTTTTCTCGCACAAAAAATTTCACATTTATAGAGTAATTTTATTGAAAATGAAAAACTTTTCTTATATTTTGATAAAAAATTCACTATGAGAAGTATTTTCTTTAATAAAAACAAATATTTTCTCAAAAAAAAAAGTATTTTTCTCTAAAAATGATATATTTTTCTATTTCATGGTAGCTTTTTATCATTTTTAGAGAATTTTTAGTATCGCAATTAGAGAATAGCAGTCTCTGGAGCAAAGTCTATACCATTTTTCTCTAATTATGATGGCTTTTTTATCATATTCCGAGACATTTTTTTCTGAGTGTGGTTTTTTTCCACTAAAGATTCTTACCACTTTTTCCTGAATGTTGTTTTTTTTTTTTTATTATGCGAGAGACGCTTCTATACGATATTTTCTGTTCCTGATTTAAGATAAACAAATCATCTGTAAATCATCTGATGACAAAACCCTGATTGTAGAACCTTTTAAGAAGTTCATTAAAATAATCAATGTCCACAAAGCAAGTAAAAGTATGCCTTCTGAAAGGCATTCTCTAGTGAAAATAATGATGTTTCCAGCTCCACTAAGCTTTAATATTCAAAATAATATTTCAAGCTCCACTTAGCTTAAATATTCAAAAATTTCAAGCGTTTCCAATAAACTTTTTTGTAACGAATAAACTAAAATAATTGTTTATTTTAAATTCTAAAATATTTCAAAATAATGAAATAATTATTATAATAAATAATGAAATAAACATATTTTTACAATCAACCCAAGTTAAAATTAAAAAATTTCCAACAAAAATATAAATTTGCTCTTCTTAATACAGTTTAGATCACAAACATATCGTGTCCTTAATATATAGAAAGAACGTAACTTATAATTTTTGAAATCATGCTTTTTGCATTTTCTGTTAGGATACCCTCAATAAATTCAAAAAACCTGAAAACGGTTTTAAATACTAAATTTTTTGACGATTTTCATTTCAATCTGCATTAAATAATTATTAATGACATGATATTTTTAGAAGTTATTCAGACTTTTTTTAAGCTTGCTGTAAAATAATGAGTTACGTCCTTTTCATTTGAAGATGCCGATATAAAAATTTCTAAAATTTTTGAAGCTCAAGTTAAAAAATGTTTTTTAAAATCTGTCTTTATAAAATAAGTCACTAGCATGATTACGATATTTTTCTCTTATTTTTAATACTACTGATAAAAACTAATTTTGGACTTTGCCAAATTAAATTGAAATGTTTTGAGAATTAAAAAATAAAGCTGTTAATTTTTAGCAGATATAAAAACTAATTAAAGATAAAACATTAAAAGCGTTCATACAGCCATTATAATAGTTTTATCAGCTATTAAGTTGACAATAACTTTTGGCATTTTTCAGCTTAAAAGCTTACTAAAAATTAAAACCTTTTAAATTAAATATTTCAATGAAATTCCAATAGATATGTTTTCAGTTTAATGAGCACTAAAACAGAGACATAAAAATAAAACATAGCTTTGAATAATGCAGAAAATCAGCTTTAAGAGCTTTTCATAAAACGCAAAGCTAAACATTGTGCTTCATAAAATTACATCAAGTTATTGTTTTTTTCTTTACAACTTGCTATGAAGCACGATAATAACTGATAGATATGTAAAAATTGAAATCAAAATTTTATTTTATAGTTTTAAAACAATACATGAGAGCTTTTTATTTGATGCTTTTAAATTGAGATAAAAAAATTCGAGAATTATTTCTAATTTTGGCTCAGAATTTTTGAAAATTGTTATAATTCTCAGTAGAGAACTATCTTGTCTTTACTAATATTTTTAGATTGCTTTAAAACTTTGTATTATTTATGAAAATTTTTTCAACAATTTTGTTCTCACAAACTTTTAATACAATATCTAGTACGAACTAATATTTTAAAATTGCTATAAAATTTGATTTTATGTATGAAAATTTTTCCAACAATTTTGTTTCCATAAACTTTTAGTTTCTATAAAAATTTTTCGTCATAGTTTTTTACAAAATAAATTGTTAAGCTTTATTTGAGATTTGATTGATTTAATCTTAAAAAAAATATATTAAAATCTTCAAATTTCTTTTTGATATCACAATATTTCATTTATTTGAAAATATAAGATCTCACAGGTGGATAGTAAAAGAAAATATTTTGCATATTAAACAAAGCCAACCAAGCTATAACATAAAATTCACGCTCTAGCAACTTTCAAGAGCAACGGTAAAGTCTGAAGACAAAAAACTTTCTCAGCCTTGCCCTGCCGTAACTTAACAAATAATAATGTTGTCACGCCTTAAATTGATTTATTAAAAATTTCAATTTTTTTTGTCGTTTTTTTATTTTGTTACATATTTCAACAACAACAAAAAAAAAACAAACAAAATAATATAAAACAAAAAACTTTTATTACAACATCTCCATATCCATAGCCAGGTAAAAAATATGAACAAAAAATTGTTAAACTTCAGACAGGCCACAAAAAGCTCAACAGCGGCACATGACATGAAAAGCTACTTAAAGTTGCATGAAGTTCAACGCAACTAAAAGGTATTATATTATTTTTTTTTTATATACATTTTCAAGTAAAATTTATGTAACACGTTAATACAAAAAACAAAAAGAAAGAATATGACAAAAAATACAACATCACGGCATTAACATACATTGTCAAGTAGGTAAGCACTATAAACAAAAAAAAAAAAAAAAAAAAAAATGAACAAAACGCACATAAAAATAATAGAGCTTGAGAAAAAAAAGCTATACAAAAATAAAAATAATCAGGGCACGGCAAGTATTTGTTTGGAAAACAAAACAAAAACAAAATAAACTACACATTTTTAGATCAATACCAGATATTCAATAATATTATATGAAACACTATTTTAATTAAAATGTCGTTGATAGAATGCGAACAATACCATATAGGCACACATAAACACACACACACACACAAACATATATGCACACATTCAAATTTATAAGCAGCCACAGACGCATAGAAAAGCTTTTAATGTCCCGTTGTGACGAGCAGCCTTTTGTGTTACAAACTCTATGTAATTCGACAAAACATGCACTAGGTTTCTGTGGCATTTTACAATACATACACTTTTAATGCACACACATATAACACACCCACACTCACATGCCAACATTAGAATACGCACTCATGCTCAGCTTGTATTACAACAGCATTGAATAATATGCTGTATGAAAAGCTCAGCATGACAGGGACAGCTAGATTTATTGTATTCAAATATAACTCAAACACATATTCAAACACAAACACACACACACACACACTCCCACCACACAAATACGCACACATTCAGTCACCCATGTGGTTGCAAATTTAGCAGAATTGACGGACAACGTATGCCTGCCACAACAAAGCCTGCTACATTGAAAATTACTTGTTTCATAGTTAAATTACACGAGTGAGTGTGTTTTGGGCTGCATGTGTTTGTGTGCATGTGTGTGTGCATTTACTTTATGTTGCACTTAAACAATAACAATTAGTCAATCGGCTTTCAAATCGCTGCAAATGCTGCCGATATTGTTACAAATCAATTCTATACAAAGTTACAACAACTAACCGCAAATTTTGATTCTAATTTCTGTTTTCCTTGGTTTGTTAGTTTGAAAAGCGGATAAGTATATAACTTCTAAAATATGTTATATTATTACTATAGCTGTATTGAAATCAAAATCTTGAAAGCTTTCTTTGTTCAAAATTAAAATTTTGAAAGTTTTCAAAGTTACTAATAAGATTAATAGATAACTACCAAAATAGCACTAAACTTTGAATTTGAAAATTTTTGAAATAAGTAGCACTTAAAATTAAAGTTGTTGAATGTTTACCAACAAAAACCAACACGGAAATATGTTGAAAATTAATGCCGCTATTGTCGGTACAACAAATAACAGAACTATAGCATCTAAACGTCTAAACTTACAAAAACAGGTATTTTTAAGTCTTAAAATAGGTTCAGCTCCGTTATTTTTGAAGTTACCATCATGATTCTAGTACCGACACGAATGACTACTTTTTAAATTATATGGTACAAAACTTATTCAAATCGAACAATTTTTCGTCAAGTTTTTATACAACCAACCGCGAAAAAGTGGTTTCGAGAAATTCGCAGTTAACCCTCCGTGTGGCTAGTTAGTATTTGCCTACGCCTGTGACTATTGAAACGATACCGTCAAAGCCATTTTTTAACACCTTCAAAAATAATTTTTGGTAAAAAAATTTTTTTAAGGTTTGCACCATAAAATTCGGAACAGCCGAAATTGAGCATTTTTTAATATTTTTGATCCAAAATTCATATCTCCGACAAAAAAAAAAAAAAAAAAAACAAATTGGCCATTTCAGCCCTTGAAAGGACTTTGACCGAGCTTCTTATGATCAATTGTGTTGTGTGTGTTATTAAATGTTTGCACACAATTGACCGAGAACTGGACCTACATGTTTTATGCCGACTCCGAACGGCTAAAGTTCATGTTCTCAAGAAGCTTTACATGGCATTATTTACTCTCTGAGGTTTGCCATTGTCTGCAGAGAGGTGGTGACCGATCAGAAAAATTTTTTATTGAAAAAAACTTTTCGCCGCGGCTGGGGATCGAACCCGGGCTCCGAGCATGCTAAGCCACACACTTAACCTGCATGCCACGGTCACCACAATATATCTCCGACCCCAACTGATATTTAGAAAAATTATTCTAGGAATTAAAGCTTCAAATATATTGCTTCAAAAAAACCTACTACCCAGATTTGGCTCAGTTCTAAAGACCATAATTTTAAAAATACCAGAAAATTGGCTTTTTTTCGAGTAAAAATCCTTAAAAAAATTTATGGTTTTATTGGATGAACACGTTTTTGGTCACAAGCACGTGTTTTTTATTAGAGTTTTCGCTATAGTGGGTTGTATGGGAAGTGGGTGTGGCCTTAGGCGGATGGCAACCACTTTTCTTCCACGATTTAGTTTTGTTATAAAAAACCAACGGATCAAATTTTTTGTCTGTAGCTTAAAAAGAAGCCTATTTATAGAGTTTTCATTTTTGATGTTGTATGGGAGGTGGATGTGTTGTTGGGTGGATGACGCCCATTTTTCTTACACGTCTTAGTTTTGATATACTATGAATATATACCTAATTTTATTTTTGTAGCTTCGTCAGAAGCCTCTTTATATAAGTTTCAATTTTGGGGTTATATGGGAGGTGGGCATGTTAGTGGGTGGATGACAGCCATTTTTGTAATACTTCTCAGTTTTATCATAGAACACACAAATACCAAATTTTAGTTTTGTAACTTAAATATTAGTCTCTTTATAGAGTTTTCATTATTTGGGTTGTATGGGAGGTAGGCGTGGTTTTCATCCGATTTAGCCCATTCTCGAACTTGATCTTTGCTTTTTAAAAAGAAGCTTAAATATCGAATTTCATAACGATAACTTGAAAATTACGGCTGTAATCGTGTCGACAGACGGACAGACAGACGGATAGACGGACAGACAGACAGACAGACAGACAGACGGACATGGCTAAATCAACTCAGGTGGTGATACTGACCAAAAATATATATACTTTTCTGTACCTACAACGCCTCCTTATGGGCGTTACACACGTCGTGACAAAATTAATATACCCCTTACGCAGTACGAGTGGGGGTATAAATATGACAAAATTACTTCATTTGGAACAAAAATAACAACATTTTATATATACCAAAAAAGTAAAAAAAAATCACGTCCTGTATTTTTAACGATTTTGTAGTCGGTCCAACTTTGCACTCACAGTACGGACAAACGGCTAAACCAAAACTGACGCGGCTTGGCAGGTGTTCAAACAAAGGTTCAAAGTTTTTTTTTTTGAAGAGATACCAACCGTCGGCCATTGCACATGTCTAAAATATAGCTATATCGTTAAAAGTAGGGTGACTATATCGTTACACTAGCCACACGGAGGGTTAAAGTTATGGCAGGTATGCATATTGTATGATTTTGAGCATGACTTGCCTGCACAAAAACATTTGCCAAAAGAAACCTAGCTACTGATTAGATTTGGTAGTTATTATTAGAATATTTTTTCAAAACTATATTAATTCATAAAAACAAAATAAATAAAATATTTCGAAAAACAAATTTTTTTTAAGGGTTAAAAAGTGGTCTTCATGAAAAAATCAAAAATTCGATTGGTTTTTTTCAAAACAGATTTATTAAAATTCTTCAAAATTCGCCATTTTCTTATATAAGATATCAAAATTTTTGAGTTAATATGGAAAAAAACTTGTTTAGAAAACTTTTAACCGTTTATTCTGTAGAGCTACTTGGAGCAAACTTTTTAACGACAAATCGGATGAGTGGATAACATTAAAGTCAATTAAAGATACTAAAAAGATGCTTAAGACTTATAAAATAAAGCAAGGTTCAAAATAACAGCTGAAATTTTTACTTACATATTTTCGTTCGTAAAAATCATTTTAAAACAAAATGCAGACAATATTGCATATTCTTTGTGAAATCATCATTAATGAAATAAATCAGAATAAAAGGATATCTAAGTGTAACGTTAAATACCACAAAATTGTAGATCTTAGAAGTGTAAGACAATATTATATTTTCATTATTGCGATTGTAGTCGTTTATTTGATCTCCCTTCTTCGATATAATTCTTTAATTATTGTTTAACATTGTCAATTTCGGTAACTTTTTTAAAATACAGACCTACCTTGAAACACATTTTCAAATAATGTAACGTTAAAGACAATGTAAAACTGAAAATATCATCAAAATTACAAAAGTAAAAAGAAAAGTGTGTCCACATAAAATGCAAGTCCTAAAGCCTTCTTTCATGTGCAATAGGCCGGGGGAAAAAAAGTTGACGTGCCAGTTTAGATCGAGAAAATATATAATTTTAATTTTTTTTTACAGTGTACTCCTCGTTAGTAAGAGTGTTTTTAAGCCCTGGTCAAAAAAATTTTATGGGAACCTACAAAAAGTATGAAGTTGTGGGTGATGTAATGAGATTTTCAGTTTTGAAGGTCTTCGTTTTTTCCTTGAAGTCTTGGGTGTCGCAAGTTATTTTTGCTATTTTGTTTAAAATTGTTGTTGCTTTTTTAAATAAAGAAGTCCTAAGATTTATCAATGCCATATGAATTAAGATTAAATTTAATGTTATTTTGACCTTTCAACTATTGCAATATGTTCATTTATAAAAAAGTGATGAATATCATGCATTTTTCGAATTCTACACATAATTTACTGATATCTGAAACACCCTGTCATACTTAGAAGAAATCTTAGAACAGATCGCGTCGGAAAAATAAAAGTTCACGTACCGGCCTTAAAAACATTCTTGCTAACGAAGAGTACACTGTAAGAAAAAAAAATTATTTTAATAAAAATTATGTTTTTCATTTTGTCGACCTAAACTGTTATTTCAGACACCGGCATGTTAACTTTTCTGTTTGATCCGATCTAATATACACTCAGCCGAATCGATTTGCATGGAGAAAAAAAACTTAGCCGGACAAGGACTCAATATTTGGAGGTAATCTAGAAAACTATTTCTGCATAATTTGTTTTTTTTTAATCAGAGAAATTCCCATGGAGCGCTTTTGGTCCTCCTGAACCCCTTTGTTGGCCAAAAAATCAAGTTTTTTGCAAATAACTTTTTTTTCTTCTGATAAAAAACAGTTTCGATAATATCGTAAGTGTAGACGCAGAATTTCATTTAAGTTGTAACCTCTTTTACTTTGTCTCTTTGGTCCGATTGTTTTGTACATTTTGCACGTATTTTTTATTGATCTTCCAAAAATTCACAAATAAATTAATAACACTCAATTATGTACTTCTTATCGAGACCTAAACAAAGAAAACGTTAAAAGTTAGGATGATAAAATGAGCAAGCAAAAAGAAACAAGCAAAATGTCAAATTTTTTCGATCATTTCGTTAGGTTTGACAGTTTGAGTTCATTGACTGAGTTGAAAAAAAGTTGTGATTGGCATCTTGTGTTAAAATAGAGCACTCATTTCTAATTAATACATACAAGAACCCAATAAAGAAGTAGTACATACAAGAACCCAATGAAGAAGCCTGCGCATCAGTCCGTATAAAACAAAAACAATACACGAAAAAACACAGCATAAGCAGCTGATGATTGATTTTCTTATATAAACACATGAATTTTTCGTCTTATATTTAACTATTTTGTTACTTTAATGTAAAAGTAACAAAATCCAAAATTAGATATTCATTCAGCGCAGTATATATCCGATATTTTAATATATATATTATCTTTGAACGATGAGCATTAAAGGCTGTAGGTATACCCTTAAGTATTCGTCAAAAAAGTTTCATGACTGTTAAAAATATCTTTTAAAACAACCCCATACAAACCGAGCTGTAAGACGTTATTCTACGTCAAAAGTTGTAATGAAATAGTTATAAAAAGTCTCTGTTACTTTTGAGTCGGTGTCCGGTGAAATCTAAATTTCGATTCGGCACATACAAAATTTGTTGGTTTCATAGAATATTTTCAATTTATTTGATTATAACGTTAAAATGGAAAAATATGATCATCAATTAATTGCAGTTATTAAAAGTGATTAAAAATTTTTCATTCAACCCAGGGTTGCAAAAAAATTTGAATTTTAAAATAGTAAAGTATTGAAAATGTTTAAAGTTGTTCTCAAATATCTGATTTTTTATCTTGTTATGGACTAAAAATCGCTTTTTGTTTCAAATTTTATATGATGGCATGCAAATCTCGACACGGAAGCGATTTTTAATCTTTAGCAGGATCTAAAAAAAATGTTGTTTTTATTTTTTTAACACTTGTAGTTTCAAAATATACGTTACTTTTGCATTCAACAAAAAAAAAGCAGCAAAAGTGTAAAATACTTTTATATAAAAAATTAAATCATAACAAAATGAAAATAACAAATAGGATCACATTGATAAAAACTGCTTTAACTCATCAGTGCATTTGTCAACTGGAATGAAAATTTGCACTTCTATGTTTTTATAGTGGTGGCCGTGGCATGCAGGTTAAGTGTGTTGCTTAGCATGCATGCTTGGAGCCCGAGTTCGATTCCCAGTCGCGGCAAAAAGTTTTTTCTATAAAAAACTTTTCTGATCGGTTACATGAACATGAACTTTAGCCGTTCGGAGTTGGCCTAAAACATGTAGGTCCAGTTATCAGTCAATTGTATGCAAACATTTAATAACACACACAACACAATTGATCATAAGAAGCTAGGTCAAAGTCCTGTCAAGGGCTGAAATGGCCAATTTGTGTGTGTGTGTAAGTTTTTATATCAAAGGAAATTGATTGATACTTAATATTAATTTTTTTATAAATCAACCATTAGTGGGTCTTTAGTACAAAAGTTTATAAAAAATGCACAAAAAAGCATTTTGGGAGACGCCAAAATTGGTTCAAACCAAAACAAAATATACCAATCGAAAGGATTTTTCATGTACTATTTAATTTTGATACCAGAATTGGGCGGCAAATTTTTGAAATAGGAAAAGTCCATAACCTCTATTAAGTATACTATAACATATCTGTAAGGACAATTGCTCAGTAGACAAATAAATAAATAAAACAAAAATAAGAAAAACCAAACATTACTTCCTATGGATTTCTTCTAAATATAAGAACGTGAGACTAAAATACATCAGTTACTTTGAAATTATAGTAAAGTTCACTTAAATTCTGTACTTTAATGTTTTTATTGCCCTTTTATATGCATGGTGATAATATCTATATAACTAATAGGCACAATAGGTTTTTTTTGTGACTTCAACTCCTCCCAGACCAATAGACCGATTTTATCGATTCAGATATCATTTAATCAGGTTTTGGCTGAAATTGTGCAAACCACTTTTAAAAATTGTGATTTCACTTCAGGGGGTTCCCAACCTTTTTAAACAGAAATTAAATTTTTGTGCAAAAATCCGCTATTTAATCGATTTGAAATTTAGTTGAAGAAGAGCTTATAAATTGATCGAATTTTAATTTTTTTCAAAACTAAAAATTTTTTACCAAAATTATCTTTTATGCATTCCTCAAATGTCAATTGTCCGAAAAATACAGTTCCAAAATCAAAAATTCCACTTTCCGAGCAAACAACTCAGTCAAATTTTAACGGTTTTCAAAAATTTTTTGTTTTTCTTAATTTTTGTTCAATTTTCTTTGAAATGTGTTGGCAATTACAGCAATTATTTTACCAGATGTATTTTTAATTAATTTTCTTAATATTGCCTGTAGTTGTTCTAAAGTCTATTTTATAATTCGTTTTTATTTAAATAAGTTATGTCTTATAGCTTTAAAAGTTAAGCAGCGATGTTGTTGAATAGTAATAATATTTATCTCGGTAATTATATTAGTGTAAGTCCGTCTTCGTATTTTGACAGTTACATATAAAATTTTAGTGTCAGATCATAAGTTTTAAGCATTCAGATGATGATCTTTTATATGATTATTGAGACTGAATATATCGTTATTGAGGAAAAAGCTGCTTGAATAGAATATCATAAATTAAGCGTCTATAATGTTGCTAACATTTAATTTTTATTGAATTGCTCGAATTCGGGCAACAGGTTTACTAGTTATTTTTAAATTGTTAAAGAATTTTATTTTAAAACTATGCTTCATTTCAACCCGAACTCTCAAAATGTTGATCTCTAGCAATTCAACTGTTTAAATTTCAGTTTTTACTTTCGAAGGCACATTTTTTTGGGAAATACACTATCAATGTCAAAGTTCACAATTTTTTTTTTTCACTAAATCGCAAATTAGAAGAAAATTCTCAAAGAAACCACATTTTATTCAAAAAACGGAAAATGTATTTTTACTTTCAACCTCTACAACTCAAAAGAACCGCAGTTTTTGTCTTCTTTTTATCATTTAGCCACATATTTCATTCATAATCTTTCTTCTTTTTTACTTTTATTTCTTCATGCTTATGTAGAACATCATTATGATAATTACACTAGTAATTTAACTATTAAACTAATAAATTAAACAAAACAATCATTATTCTCAATATACATCAGTCATCTCTTACGCTTATTATATTAAGACTTGAGAAAGTAACTCTCAAAATATTGCCATGATTGCAAACTATAAGAAGCGAAAAAAGTGTTTTCACTTTAACGCAAACATCTTGGGTTTCTATTGTATTTTCTTTTTATTAGTTACTCATAGTCTGTTAAATAAGCAATATTGCTATATTTTTTTACTTTTAGGAATAGTAATTACAAAAATGGGTCTAGTTATTTAAAAATACTGTTGGTCTGAGGTATCTACGAATATCCCTTCAAAAACTCCAACTTGAACTCACAAGAACTGAAATTACATTGTCAAGCATATTTAAATTTAAATAATATTCAAAAGCGTATTAAATTGAATTGTTTAAATAATCAAGCAATTTATGTTTTATGAGCATATTTTTTATTTTTAAATGATACGGATATTCGAGTCATAATTTTTGTGCCATATGTTTAAGTTAAAAAAATGTATGATATTGAATATAAGTCAAGATCAACCAATTTGCATATATTAATTATTTCAGCCACTTCAAAAAAAAAAAAAAAAACAAAAAAAAAAAACAACACAAATAAAATATATTTAAGATAGGCCTATTAAGTTTTTATAATCCAACTTAATTACTTTTTCCTTGTATTTAAAAACTAAACAGGTTATTTCTCCCAGCAACAATGCTACTCTAACATAATGTCGCTAAAAATTTTTCGAATATCAACATTACACCAGAAGTTAACCAAACATTTACAAAACCTACATAACTAAATGACTTCCAATTTCCGCAAAGAAATATTATATTAACACTATTTTGAAATACGCTACGAAATGTACGCTTCTCACGCCTCTAGTGAAAAAACGTAAACAATCAAGTTTTAAACATAAACAAAACAGACGATATAAAACCAAACAGAGAGTTGATAAAATATATGTGTACATAGAATGCTCAAAACTAAAAGCCGCACTAAGGCAACGCACGACGGACATAATTCATTAAATGAACGCGCGGGTGCCTAATGATTAACGATAAAAACAAAAAAATATAAAATTAAAACAAAAAACTCAACAGAAGGTCGGTCAGTCATAATAAAATAAAAAGACGAAAAAAAAAAAAAAAATAAAAAAAAACAGAATCCAATGTTATTGAAAAGCTGGACCAGGTCAAAATGCGTAGATGTATACTTAAAATAGATGCTTAAGAAGTATAGAAAGAGCGCAGCAAAAGAAACATGAAAAAATATTTAGGGCGCTATAAACAATGATCGAGATTTCTCGCTGTTACCTGTGTAGAAGATAGCAAAAAAAGATGCTGGGCAAAGAGTGAAAACTGCTGGGCGTGCAAAGAGTAACTCTAATTCATAAGTAACTCTTGGCACTACTTGCACTCTCTTGGTATTCTTGTCACTCTTGGCAGAAATACTTCAATTACTCCAGTATAAGAGATAGATTGAGTGCCTTAGAAAAGATCAGACAATGATCATTCAAAGAGACAATTTTAGTGACTTTAAAAGTTGAAAAGAGTTTTTGGTAAGTTCAAAAGAGAAAGATTTATTTTCAGTTCAGAGTAGGTTTATAAGCCTCACGTAGAGCAATTAATTATTGAGTGGATAATAAAGATTAATTTAAAGCTTGTGCAGATAAAAGTAAGAATATAAGAAAACTATAATTAATGAATGCAATCATGAAAAATTTTTTGATAAAAATCAAAAAACATGTAACGGTTATTGAAATGGCTAAACAAATGTTCTTGATTATTTTAAGGTTGACAAATTTAAGCTGAGATTATTCTAATGTCTTCGAATCAGTATCAGATATTCGAAGAACAAGATTCTATAGATTTTATTGATTACAAAATCATAGCCATGCACAGTTGAATAGAGAAACTCGCTTATATATGAGTTAAACTAAAGTTGAATATCATTCATAGTTTATAATGATAAATCGGGAATCGTTTATATTTTTTATAATAAAAAACAACGAGGTGATGAGGACAAGATAACTTATCAAGTATTCGACGATAATCGCAAAAATATGGCAGCTATAAAGGAAGAAGGGGATATAAAAATGACTTTAAAGAAATTTAATAAAGTCTTTAATAGAAAACAAAAATTGAAGGGCTTATTGTAAAAACATGATATGACACATAAAAAATATTTCGAAATAATCGACCTAAAAGTTTTTAAAAAATACATATTTGCATGAAATCATTGAAATTCTTATAAGAACTATTACGTATACGGTCAAAATTGATCGGGTAATGGTAGCAATATTTTCAGTGGATATTGATAATGCATCAAAGAACGTAATGAACATAAAATATCAAATTTTGAAACAGTGTGGCATATCATGTTTTTGCAATAAGCCCTTCAATTGTAAGCTTCAAACAGATATCTAACAATATTGTTTTAATATTTCACCAGAAAACTGTTCCTGTTCTGGATCGAATTCAGGCATCACCGAGGCCTGACAGTTCTTGGGCAACTTGAAGCCTTTGAATAGTCTCGAGATATTAAAATGTCGTACACTTTAGGTCTTAAATTTAATGTTACATATTTTTAAAAAGCACCCATTATTACATTATATTATCGTTGTAGGAAATGTAACAGCTGTTCAAGGTAGAATTCAGTCTTCACCCAGGCCTTGAAATTCTTTGAAAATAGCTCAAGATTTCTATACAAATGTCCTATATTTTGGGCCTAAAATTTTGTATTTCTTTTTCAATACTTACTTACTTATGTGGCCATGACAACCCATGGTCGGATTACGACCGACTTCAGCTTTTTTGAATAGGCACTATTTATTACGGAATATCATTGCAGTAGGAAATTTAACGACTGTTCAGGGTAGAATTCAGTTCTGACCAAGGCTTGAGAAGCCTTTGAAAATAGCCCGAGATTTTATACGAAAATCCGTTATACTTCATACCTGTAATTTGTCATCAATTTTTTTAATAGACACCTATTGTTCCTGTATATTTTCCCAGTAGGAAATGTAATGGCTGTTCAGTTGAATTCAGTCATGACAGAACCCTGAAGACCTTTAAAATAGCCCAAGAATTTTATACAAAAAAAAAAAAAAAAAAAAAAACAAAAAAAACAAATTGGCCATTTCAGCCCTTGAAAGAACTTTGACCGAGCTTTTTATGATCAATTGTGTTGTGTGTGTTATTTAATGTTTGCAAACAATTGACCCAGAGCTGAACCTACATGTTTTATGCCGACTCCGAACGGCTAAATTTGATGTTCTCAAGAAGCTTTACATGGCATTATTTACTCTCTGAGGCTTGCCATTGTCTGCAGAGAGATGGTGACCGGTCAGAAAAATTTTTTATTGAAAAAACTTTTCGCCGTAACTGGGGATCGAACCCGGGCTCCAAGCATGCTAAGCCACACACTTAACCTGCATGCCACGGTCACCACATAAGAATTTTATACAAATGCCCGCCAATTCAGCCTTAAACTAGTCTGTATATCTTCCCAGAAATGTATATCTTCCCATGTAATGCTGTTCAGAGTATAATTCAGACTTGGCAGACATGACCCAGGCCTGACATATATTTTAAAACATTTTTTTATGTAAATGTTTACCTCTCTAGGTCTTAAATTTTGAATTACTTTTTTTATATGGGCACGTTACATACTAGTCCTTATATCATAACAGTAAAAAATGCTTTAGATGCTCAGAGTAGAATTTTGGGCTGAAAATTCTTTGAAAATGAACCCAACCCAAATTTTGGTGGGTTAATTTTTTGTCCACATTAACTTTGTTTTTAGCCATTGTATTATCCATATCATTATATTTTTAATGATATGGATTGCGGCTTTAAATAGGTTAATGGTGAGAAAGTACGAAAAAGCTGTAGTATCTAAACTTTATTAGTTATTGCATGAAAAAATAATTCAGAAACTTCAGACCAAAAATTTCACATAACTTTTTTGTTCTAAGTTATGTGAAATGGTTTTGGTTTGAATATCATGGTTCTGCTCTGAAGACATGGTTGAATTCTTGTCTGTACAATTTTTGGCCTGTTTTTTGTGAGTGGTTTTTTTTCAACTAAAAATTTCAGATAAGTTATTAAAGTCGAAACCTGCATTGTATAGCCCGTTTCAAAAGAGAAGAACATTTTTTAGTTTCATTTTTCGATGCGCAGTGAGAAATTATTTTTAAAGCAAAACAATTTCTTAGAGCGTAATTTCTTGCTCTTTTTATACTGTTCACTGAACTTTATGCTTTTTTTAGTGTTTTTTACTATTTTTCTATATATTAAATTATATATTAAAATTATATATTAAAATTGCGCAAACATTCAGAACAAATGATCGCGCAAGTACGGTGTTGCACCGACGGCCTGCAGCAATCTGCATCTTGAGAGAGAAATCAAATACAAATTACATAAAAAATAAATTATTTCCTCAAGAAAAAATTGTGAAGTGAAATTTTGGCTAACAAATTATTTTTTGACGCCTTTTTTTTCAATTTTGATTGGTTAATTTTGAAAAATAAAATTCAGTACTTCCGCAGCGCAGTTGCGATGAACAACAATATTCAGGAATATAAATTAATTTTTTTTCATTTATTTTTCAGTTCAGAGAATATTAAATTTTTTTTTAATGTCGGCCAATCAGAATGAAGAACGCTCTCAAAATTATTTTCTTGTTCTCAAACATGCGCGAAAATGTTCTTCTCTTTTGAAACGGGCTATATTTAACTTTCAGTAGCAAAATTTCAACGCAAAAATGAAGGCCAAAAATGAGCAGACTTTCAGGCCTGAATTTCGGACATTGTAAGAAAAGGCTGACTGAGGTTAAGCTTGATGCCTGTGTCTTCAAGCCTGACGCTTAAAACCAGTATTCACGGATGAATTCTGTTCTGAAAAAATAGGCCTGATTTCAGACCAAAATTCAAATCTGTGCATTGATAACATGAATTAAATGTCAATTTCAGACTTTTTTTGATTATTTAAGACTTTAAGGCTTGAATTCCGAACTGATTAAGGAAAGCCTAAAAAAGTGTGTTTGCTGGAACGATTTTAATATAAGATTTAAATATGCTTGAAAATGAACATTTTTGCGCAACATTTAATAAATATGAATCAAAATATTCATCAAATATCTTACTATAAAGCTGAATTGTAATTTATTTATCAAAATTATTCATGTATAACTTGTAAAAAAAAAATGCAGGCAAAAACCTAATTTAAAATTGAACAAAAAATTTTAAAATAGAAATTTAACGCCTTTGTGTATCTACAAAACCAAATTTAAAACAAATTTATTAAATTTTCAACTATAAGCTTTTTTTTTCTTTTTTTTTTAATTATTAATATAATTTCTTTGAAAAAACAAAAAATATCTTTCTTGATACAATGACAATTTTGAAGTTTTTGAATATCGAGCATAAAATAAAATAAAAACTAATTTATTATTACAATATTTAAAATATTTTCAAATATTTTAAGTGATAACTTCATCAAATGGAGTTAACATTTGATATTCGGAGGGTCCCAGAGGTCGCTGATTACAATTCTGATGTTCTGATGAAATATTTAAATATTTGTTTTAAGTTTGAAATTTTCATTTCAAATTTATTTTAAATAAATATTTTTTAACTTAAAAGTATTACTCTGAAACTATATTTTAAAGCATTGTTTTAAAAACAAAAACTTTATAACTTTAACTTTTAAATTTTTAAGTTGTGTTCAGCTTAAATGAAATTGTTTCAAGCTCTATTCAAAAGCAAATTCGTTTCATTGAAAACAATTTCATGTAATTTGAACACATATTTCCTTCAGTGTAAAAATTTTTAATAATAGGTAAAGTTGTTCGGTAGTGGATGTTAGCGAATAGATCTGTAGTTTTGAATGTATATTTTTTTAATCTAAAAAAATTGTCTTCGTCAAAGCAAAAAAACCAACTTTTCTGCACTCAAGCACACAATCGTTATAAATTTTACATGATCTTCATGAAGTGTAGTTGTGAATTTTGGGTCCAATGAACAATGACATGAGTTACATGAACTATTCATTAAATCTATGTACAAAATTCGCAAATGAAAAAAACACGAGAACATGAATATTGCAACGTGAGAACATAAGTCTAGTGTTTAAAGTTCATAAAATGTGTGTACAAGATACATAAATCAATAAAAAATGTTTTAAATGACATGAAAAATACGAGAAGAACATATATGTTTCACAATTTGTGTGAATAATATTCATTTCTAATTTTGGTACAAGACTAAGCTTTTTCGCATTCTCAAAAGTGAAATGAAAAAGTTATAGCAATTTAAGGCTCGTTTATTTTCATACACTGTCACTTGGGATGTCCCAGACCCGGGTCAAATGGTTGCACTGCAACCTTCTACACCCCTCTGATAATAGTTGGAGATAATAATATATTTTTTAGGCTCTTATGTTCAAATAATGTGAAACACATAGCCCTGTTGGCTTCCTAATCACCCTGATAGGGTCTGTATAATGCTCAGCAGAAAATTTTGTTGCCTTAAAATTGTACCTTTTTTAATTTTAATTTTATTTTTCAGTTATCTAATTATTACTTGGAGACACTGACCATGTATCTGAAATTAATTTTGCACAAACGGATGGAATAGGGTCTTAAATAGACTCTGAAAATAAACACAGGTCCACAAGAAATGGTATTCTGATAGTTGTTGAGCAGCTGAGTGCATTTTTAAGGAATTCGATGTGTAAAAACCAAACCCTAGTTCAGAATTGTGCAATTTAGAGATATTTGAGGTTATGTACTCGGAAAATTCGGGTACTGGCTACTTTTGAGAAATGTACAGAACTCAAAAAATTAATTATATAGAAACATATTTTCTAATTTCAATACTGATGGAAATCTTAAGAATAAGCTACTAAACAGCCTTTTTGACAAACTTTTTATCAGAAATTTATGACCATTTAAGAAAAAGATTTTTTTAGTAAAGAAGTATGTCCCAAGAATATATATGAATGTTCATGACGGTGATAGGATGAAGATCACAACTTAAAATTATCGTTACTTGATTAAAAAATATTCATTGAATAACTTATTCTGAAGAGTAACAGAAGTATTTAATAATTCAACTTGGAAAATCAACCAACAATGTTTGTCTCTTTGTGCATTCTGTACAAAAGCTCAATAGTAGTGAATTTTGACTCTTTGAAACTTCTTTAAATGTCACTTCCACCAACATTTTAAGACAATTAAGTTAAAGTTTTATGTATAATTATTTTATATCTTACCTAATTTTCCATTCCCATCATAAACTTTCTATATTTTTTGCTGTTAATGAGAATAGAATTAGTATATTTATGTACATCTAAATATAGTTGAGTGAAGTCTGAGATAGGTTTGAGTGACAAATCAAAAGCTTAAGAAAGCTCTTTACTAAAGAAGAGAGTAAAATATTGGACTTCAAAAAAACAATTTAAGAGTTCAGCCGCAGTTTCTCCATCTCTGATCTCCATCTCTGATCTCCATCTCAAACACTTCAAGCTCTCAGAAAAGATCTAGAAAGAGAAAAGAGTTAATGTTTAATTTTTTTTTTCTTAAAAGAACTTTGGTCTGAGTGTTTATTTTTTTTATTTATATTAAAAAAAGCTGATTGGTAAGAAGAAAGTTTAAGAATTGGCTTCATACAAAGACCTAAAGAGTTCGGCCGTAGTTTTGAGCGGTAACAACTGCACTCAAATGATCTCGATCTTACGCACTTTAAGCTTTTAGAATAGATTTACGAAAAGCTCAAATCACTGAAAGAGTTTCCATAACATTTTTTCTTTAAACAGCTCTTGTCAAGATCGTAACCTTAATTTTCGTTACAAAAAAATTTTAAAAACCAACAACATTTCACATTTTTTTATCTTCTATTCTTTCTTATTTTAAATTATCTGTTAGTATTGTTAGTTACTTTATGGTATTGATAAAGAGCATGTTACTATTATCCCAGAAAGATAGAAAACAAGATAGCGCAAAGAGAGCATAAAAAAGTTGCACGGCTCTGCGCATCTTGTCACGAAATACGCGAAAGAGAACACAGTCAGTTTTGAGGCAACCTTGTTATTCAACCATGCAACAGCTGCCTGTTACATATTTTTGTGAATGTGTGTTTGCTTGATTGTGAGAGAACGAAATACAGCTGAATTGAACATCAGATCTTTTGTGACGTAGCAGCTCATGCGAATTTCGCAATCTGTTATTTATCATTCTTGACTATTATCTGTAACTATTAAAGAGCAGAAAAATATATTTACACACATTTAACCTTCGTTGAGTGAAATTTGAGTCAATATTGAGCGAAAAATAAATTTCAAGCTTAAATAAAAAAAAAACTAGTAGGGAAGAGAGCCCAACAGATCTTTGATTGGAATTTTGAGTTGTAACACAAATATTTTCAAGAAAACGCTATCTTAACGACTTCAAGATTTCAGAAAAAAAAAATCTAAGAGAAGCTTTATGTCTCTTATATAAAAAACACTCAAAGAGTGCAGCATTTTCTTAAAACAAGTTTGATCTTTGCCTTCATTTCATTACCGAAATATTAAGAACAAAACAAAAAACAAAATAAAAGCAACATTTAAATGTAAATGAGATTTTCTTGAAGCTAGTTGAAGAGAGTTCAAAAGAGTTTTTAGACTTTGGCTGAAATATTGAGCTGTATCAAATGCTCTCCAGAAATCACGATCTCTCAAACACTTGCAGATATCAGAAATCAATCTAAGAGTTGCTATCCCTTATAAAAATATCACTCAAAGAGTGCAGTATTTTCTTAAATTTTTTTCTTGTCAGCACCTACCCTGGTCTAAGCCTCTATTTTTATTATCCAAATATTACACAAAAAAAAAAGAGACAAAAAAAATTAACAACAAACATTTAAATGCAAATGAGATTTTCTTGAAACTGACTTCAATTAAGCGGCAACAAAATCCAGTTTAACCTGTCGCTAAGCTGCTGCGGCTGCCGCCGCTGCTGTTGCATACCTCTGACGACAATGTTGTTGTTATTTTTCGTTCTACTTCCTCCTTTTTTTTCTGTTCTTCTGCTGCAATGTTGTTTGCGTGCATATTTCTATGCAATTCATTTCATACTTAACCGCGCCGTCGTTCTCACTCTAGCTCATCTAAACTTCGGCATCAGTTTTATTGATTGCATGAGTGCAAGTGTGAGTGTGGCTTTGCTTAAGTGCATAGGTGTGCATAAATGTGCATATGTGTACTTATGTATGCCTGTGTGCTATTTGAGCATATAATTTGACCCAGAAACGTGATTTATTTTTACCTTAATTTATTTTTTTTTTTTTCACTTCTATTTTAATGTTTTTATTTTCTCTGTGCGTTGAAAATGCATGCATCTATTGCGTTTCGATCCTTTATTCATATGTTGTTTTTGTTGCTTTTTCTTTATGACGCAATAAATTTTATTACCCTGCAAAGTTGTTGGCAGTTGTATAGCGGGGTTGATATTTCGTGCTATTGAACATTTATTTATTGAAGTTAAGGCGGATGCAATGTAGAGGAAACACAATTGTATATGATGGGAAGGAGTTCTTGGTTGAAATATTTCTAGATCAAAGAAATATTTGCGGTATTAGGTGGAAGTTGAAAAGGATGGGATGTTATAGATAGAGCATGTTTATAACAGAATCTATGATAGATAAATTCTTTTAAAATGTTTGGGGTGGCTTTTAACTTGAATATAATTGAAGATACTTTAATATAAAGGACATACTAGCTTATGCACAAAGCAACCAATGATATAAAAATGATTTTCACAAAACCACAGAACCCAGAAACAAAAACAAAATGATGAATTTTAAAAAAAATTATAAGGAATTCGTTATATTAAGGAATATGTATGGTTTAAAAGAAGTTCAAATATGCACACCCACAGCAGGCTGGCACGAATATTTATTTTAATTTAATACATAAAAGTTGAGTTCTCAAGTTCCAAAAGTTTTTTTAGCAAACGCCAAAAAAATTAAGCGACAAAATTTAAGAAATTTTTCAAATAAAGAACTGAAAACAAGTACCTACTCAAAAGTGAACCACATTCATGAATTTTGATCTAGTGAGCAATACATGAGTCACATGAACTATTCATGATAACAATGCATAAAATACACAAAAGAAAAAACACGAAGACAGGAATATTTCATAAGCCTACCTGAAGCAATAAAAAATTTCTTAAATTTTATGCAAAAATACACGGGAGACATGAATCATTCACAATTTTTTGTGAATAAATTCATAATTTTTTGTGAATAAATTCACAATTTTTTGTGAACAAATTCACAATTTTTTGTGAATAAATTTACAATTATTATAGAAATACTAAAATTAATACTATAGAAAGCAAAAATATAGCTTATAAATATAAAGATAAATACTAGGCGTTAGTCAAGTATTCTCTATAACGAAGATAATCTTAAGAGGGGGATTATATAAAAACTTTATTCATGAGGCTCATATGAAAACAAGTACTCAAAACGTACACAATAATTATGAATTTTTGCATGAACCGCATTCATGAATTTTGGACTAGTGACCAATACATGAGTCACATGAACTTTTCATGATAACAATGCAAAAAATACACAAAAGAAAAAACAAAATAACAGGAATAATTCATAAGCCTACGTGAACCAATAAAAAATTTCTTAAAAATAATGCAAAAATACACGGGAAACATGAATCATTCACAATTTTTGGGAATAAACTCACAATTATTGTAGAAAATATTATAGAAATACTAAAATATATACTAAAGAAAACAAATATATAGCTTATCTATATAAAGATAAATACTAGGCGTTAGTCAAGTATTCTCTATAACGAAGTTTATCTTAAGGGGAACAACGCACCGAGAAGCGCGAAAAAAAGCCAATGTTCTGGATTTTTTTAAAGAAAACCCATTGAAGTAATCAAACCAATTCGTTTTATAAATGAAAGTACACATTTTTAAAAATATATAAATTTTTTTTTTATTGAAAAATATGTAATATTGGCCGATTATGCCGTGCTCCGTAAAGTCCCTAAAAAAATTCCGGTGCAAAAAATATCTCAAAAAGTAATTAAACGATTACAGTTATCTTTTTTGTGCTTATTCTTTGCAGAATTACTTAATCTTTGTCAAAGAGCTTTTTTTAGTGGCTTAGTTTTTTTTAATCGGCGAAATAAAGTCTAATTTTTCTCTTAAAAAGCGCTATTTCAATTCAAATGTCCGCCATTTTGTCAAAACTCAATATTTTCACAATTGCCTATGTTAAAGACTAGATTATACTGTCAAATTTGATCATGTTTTTGTTTTTTTTTTTTTCATTTTGATGATTAAGATGAAGCAGGATGGTGCACCGCGGAGGACCTTTTTTTGAGGTACTTTAGGGAACACTGAATTAATCAGCAAATATTGGATATTTTTCTATAAAACAAAAAATTAGATATTTTCAAAAATGTGTACTATCAGTTCTAATAAGATTCAGTTTGATTACTACAATAGGTTTCCTTTAAAAAATACAGAAGATTGGATTTTTTCGCGCTTCTCGGTGCGTTATCGCTCTTAATGGGGAACATGACATTGGACGTTTTTTGAAATCGACTTTTGTTTATAATTTTGTATTTTAGTAAATATTTTTAAGTTTCTAAGAAAAAAATTTCATGGAAAAATTCCTACGGATTCAAAAGTTGAATCTTTTTTTTTCTTAGTTCACAAACTTTGAACGCGTTTATCTCGAATCCATGTTTTTCTTACTGGTTGCGGCACTAGCGATTAGAATTTTTGACGAAATTTTTTTTT
This sequence comes from Tetanocera ferruginea, assembly GCA_958299015.1. Classification (NCBI taxonomy): domain Eukaryota; kingdom Metazoa; phylum Arthropoda; class Insecta; order Diptera; family Sciomyzidae; genus Tetanocera; species Tetanocera ferruginea. The sequence continues at coordinate 146,192,336 of OY282641.1, forward strand.
TTTATTTTGTTAAACTTGATTCGCTATCGTATGACACGAGCTTCTTCTTTTTAAAAATTTTTTCGATTTTTTATGAATTTTTAAAGTAAATATTTTTTTCGCAACAACACACTTTCACATTTGGAACATTTTGGAACATCACCAAAAATTAAAAAAAAAAACATTAAAAAAACAAAAATTTCATGGAAAAATTAATACGGGTTCAAAAGTTCAACCTTTTTTTTTCTTTGTTCACAAACTTTGAACGCGTTTATCTCGAAATCATGTTTTTCGTACTGGTTGCGGCACTAGCGGGTTAATTTTTTGACGAATTTTTTTTTTTTTGTATTTTTTTAAACTTGATTCGCTATCATATGACACGAGCTCTTTATTTTAAAAATTCTTTTCGATTTTTTATGATTTCTTAAAGTCAATATTTTTCAAAGAAACACACTTTCAAATTTGACACATCACCAAATATTGAAAAAAAATTTTACAAAAACGCTCCTCCATCTTGGCTGTATGCATTGATTTTGGGGTCAAAAAAGAGGTTCAGGAGAACCAAAGCAACTCCATGGGAATTTCTTCGATTTAAAAAAAATTATGCAGAAATAGTTTTTAAGCGTCCTTCTTACTTTTGAGTTGGTGTCCGGTTGAATTCTTAAACTCCATGCAAATCGATCTGGCTTACCCTGCATGCTTCTTAGCAACAGGTTCATCGCTACGACCCATAGGAGTGGAGAGGAGCCTTCTTATGGGATATCACTGTTAACAAAACTGCGAAGAGTGGAATCACTTAGCTTCAAGTTGCCCAGCTAGTAAGCATCTGGCAGACTTGCAATAATTTTGTTGTCTCGACCGCCAGATTCTTCAAGACCAAGGTACAAGAACCCGGTGAAACGATGTTAAAGATTCCTGATATATCCAGGAATAATGCCAGTGCTTACAACTTAATTTCTAGCGATTTTTCTATTGAAGAAACCAGGGCGTGAAGAGCAGTGTCTGTTGATCTACCCTTGGTGTAGGCGTGGTGAGTGTGTGATAGTCTCAAAGCAGCGAAATTTTATCTTAAATAGACTTCATAGTCCCTCTAGGGTTTGTAGTAAGAAAGAGGAGCATCTTATTGATCAGCTTTGCCTGTTTTGCGTATAAAGACTTATTTCACCTCCTTCCAGGAGAAGGAAATGTAGTTACTTCAACTTCAAGCATCTGGCGAAAATTGTTTGCAACCAAAGCATGATCCAGCTTTCCCACCAGCTTATTAACCAGTTGTGAAGGAAATTCTGAGGATGATATAATTTCATTAGTCATGATAGTCTTACTATAAGTAAAGCTGTGCTATCCGGAGTAACCAGTGACGTAGATATGGGGGTGGTCCACGGGTCCGGCATCTAAACAAAATTGGTTATGGTATGACAGGAGCTTTTTCAAATTTCTTTTCAATTTTTGATGATTTGATTCCAAATTTGAAAGTTGGTTTTTTTCGAAAAAAATATTCACTTTCAAAATTCATAAAAAATCGAAAAAAAAATTTAAAAAAAAAAACTCCTGTCATACGACAGCGAATCAATTTTAAAAAAATACAAAAAAAAAAAAAATCGTCAAAAAATGAACCCGCTAGTGCCGCAACCAGTACGAAAAACATGGTTTCGAGATAAACGCGTTCAAAGTTTGTGAACAAAGTTTGACACTTTCAAATTTGGAACATCACCAAATATTGAATAAAAAAATTAAAAAAGCTCCTGTCATACGATAATCAATTTTGTAAAGATTTAAAAAAGTCATTTTTTTCCAGATCGGACAATTTTTACGACCCCCAACGCTGCAACCATGAGGCCCCGTTTTCTTCTCTGCCACCAGTTTGGAGCTCTATAAAACAATATTGGAGTGAAAAAATTTTTTTGAATTTTATTCTTGTAATTTGTTCAATGATCTACAATAATAAAAAAAATTTTGGAAAAATGTTTATTTTTGACTGAGTTATGAATTTTTAAAAAGGTCTGTTTTCTCTGCCGCGAATGTTATGTCCCCCCTTAAATCACGAGTCTAACAAAGAAAGAACAGCATGTATTTAAAACACACATGTTAAAAATGTATACAATTTCAAAGACAACGTAATTTTTTTATTCAATTTTTAAGGTTAAAAAATATTTTCAACAAAAAAATCTTTCTAAAAAATGCCTGCCTGATAAACTTTCAACATGTTTTCAAAAGAATTTTGCTCACTCTCACAATTTGAGAGAACACTCAAGTTGTAATCAAAAATTTATAAAATAAAAAATTGCTGGAAACCTACGAATACCTTTTATTTTTTGCACATATTTACCGACAGTTACCTTTCAACTGCTATCGAAAGAACACAGCTTATTATTTATTTAAGCATATTTTAAGAGCTTGGCGTTAAGAGAGTGAACATCGCTTTCTAAAAAAAAATAAAATAATTTTCAAAAGAAAATTTCTGCATCATTTCGTTTCGTCTGTTGGACATTGGGAATAGTCGACGAAAAAAAAAAAACACTTTTTATAGCGCTGCCATATTTTACACAAACTCTACTTAAATGCAAAAAGAATTTATCTTCGCCTAAAGAAAACAAAATTAAATTCCATTTAAATCATAAATACCCTTTGACAAAAGTTTTTCCTGCAACAAGAACAAGAACAAGACACTAAAAACAACTCATATCCGCTACAGACAAATTACCGCATTTTGACCCGAATATAATGGCCTAAAACTATGTAACAGGGGGAGCGAACAGAAAAAATAGACAAAAAATTACTCGACTTACAATGTGTTCTGGCCCTATTAGTGAAATAAATCGATAATTTATAATAGAACAGCAAAAGCAAGAAAAAAATAAGCATAACCTTCGGCAGCACAACTCATTGGCAACCCTCAAAATGGCCGCGCTGTGTTGGTTTTTGTTTTTTGTCTTAGATTAAAGTTGTTTTCAGTTCTACGTTTAGTGTGTGTATATGTGTGTTTCTCTGTGTGTGTGTGTGTGTGTGTGTGTGTGCTGCTTTTCCACCATTTTTATTATTTTGTAGGCTTCTTCATTTTCCTGCACTAAATATGGTGTCTTTCTTTCTTTTTGCCATAATATTTTCTATTTGTTTGTTTGTTCTTCTTTGCTGGCAACAATCCAGCGAGCATATTTTTCGGTATTACTTTGGCGCCATGTTTTTTTTTTTTTTTTTTTTTCTTTGCTGCCATGTTTTTGTGTCAATTGCGGTTGTTTTTGTTTCCGTTGTTGTTGTTAGATCTTAACAAATACACGTTACCATGTTGTACAAATTTACATAAAAAAAATGGATTTTTTAAATTTTGCTGAGTTGCTTTAATTTTAAAATTCTGTAGAGTACTGCTTGTGGCACAGAAGTCTCTGGTCTTCTAAGATGTGCCTTACAGTGGGATGATAACTCAGTTTATTTATGAAAAGTATGAACTTTTATTCCAGATAAATATGAACAGCTTTTCGATGCTTTCGCTTAACTTTGAACAATTCCTGTTCATATGTTAACAGCTTTTCGATGTTTTCGCTTTACTTTGAATAATTCCTGTTCATATGTTAAAGTTTGTATGTTTAATATTACTAATTTTCGATATAGCTTGTACTAAAATAGTTGGCAGATTGCATGTTGAGAATTCACAAAAATTTACTTTCGACTCAATCAGGGGACTTAACAAGTTTGGAAAAGAATTGTCTTAAGACAAATTTTTACTTTTTTAAAACATTTCTGTCAGGGATACAACAACCGTTAGTACAAAGTATAGTATAATTTCATGCATGCTTGCCTGTCACCCGGTTGGAATTCTACGATTTTATTTCTATTCTTTTCCCATTTTGTTCATTCTGAGATAATATTTTGCATTACAGATATGATTGTACTAAAGAAAATCTATGATTGTCAAGAAATACAAATTAGTTTTTTGTCAAAATAGCATGAAATTTATGTTTTAATAATAAAATCTTATGCAAGTCACAATTTAATAAAATATATGTCCTTTTTTATAAATTTTCAGTACAAAATATTATGATTTGTAAATATTAGAAGACTCGGCCGCAATACGTAAGAAAAAATTGATTGTATAGGTTGTACCGAAACAGTTGGCAATTCAAAGTCTAATAAGAATATTTTTAAAAGAACAGAAATAAGGTATTTTTGTCCCTGTGATGCTTGAACCCTCTTGAATGGTGTGGTTTTTAGTTATCCAGTTCGAGAAAAGCCGGTAATATTGATCGTTTAATTGTGTTTAAAACACATTAAATTTTCTTACATTTTAAATCCTTGAGAAAGTTGACTACAAATTTCAAATTAAAACTGTATAGTTAAAACTTCGAATGTTTTATAGAAACTGCCAGTTCTAAATTTTATAAAACCAGTTTGAGGACGCGGATTATGATTTCAGAGTAAAAGATTTTCTAAAATATATGTAATTTTTTGATTATCGAAGTGCTAACGAAGTACTCGTCATCAAAAATACAAATATTTTTTTTACATTCAGTACTGGTAACTGGGATGAACGTACGGATATATGAAAGTAAGGTTAGCTAGAATAAGTTGCAGGTCAAACACTTAGACTAAATGATTGATCCATTTTGATACCACAAGGTTTGGGAATACAACTTTTCAAAAAATGTCATTCATAGAAACCACCCAAAACTAACTACAAAACCCAACAGATCTCTGCTTCTCAGAGAACGCAAAAATTCTCATTGCAAAAATGACTTCCCAAATGTTTTTGTCCTCTACGGAAGTGAGCCGGGTATGGGCAAAGGAGATGCGATACCGTCTCCTCATTTTCCTTATCCACTGTAGCTCCTTTAGAAGTCATTCGCATTATTCGACAGCATGCCTTCACATAAAACAGTTATGACAACTATTATTGTCGCTAAAAGTACAAGATTTTTTTGTGCCCTTTTCACTAAACCTTGGCTTAGTAGTATTACCAGCAGTAGAACGATTTCAACTTGAGCAAAATTTGCAACATTATGTCAAGAGTCAATTTGCACGTTGCAAGACCCAAGGCTAGTGCTTCCCTATTCAGCATGAGCGTTTTTACCGCACCTCTTCTAGCGCGCTCTACAGTTTCAGCAATATCCTTGTGTCATAGCACCCAGACTAAATGAATGTCGTACTTCTTAGCCATCTTTTTTTGAAACGAACGACATTTGAGAGCTGCTGATGATTTTAGGAATACTTCTTCAAGAGATTTTTAGCATTTTGACTGACCGTAAAAAATTAGAAATCCCGAGAAAATACCCCATTGTACCTCAGCCATTCTGTAGCTTTCAAATAGCTATTAACTCAGCCTGAAAAACATTGCAGTGGTCTCGCAGTCTAAAAGAGGACAGTCTTTTTATATCTAGATCCGAGGAGAAAAAGCCTCCGCCGACCTTGTCGTCGAGTTTTGAACTGTCAGTAAAAATATAAACATGATTATGTTTCTTTCTAGTTGGGATCAAGAAATGAAAGCTTTGCTCAAAAAAGAACTGATTTTCCAGGACCACCAATAGAAGAACGACCTGTGAACGTTTAAGCTTTTTTTAGTAAGGTAGTAGCCATCCGTTTTGAGTTGTTTTTTTTTCTTACTAGTAAATCATGGGGTAGGGGAAGAGTGGCATGAAAGAGCCAGTTTTAAAAAAGTTACAAAATATATAATAATAATTAATAAAATTATAATTCTTGTATCAAAAGTATTTTCTCATTCATTTATGAACGTAATACCATGAAATATTTTCTAAAATCAACAATATTCCAATAGCCATTTATAAAAAACATGAAATTCGGCTCTTTCATAACACATGGGCATTGAAAGAGCCAACCAAAGTTTTGAAAGAGCCATCTTCTTATTACAAGACTTAACACGAAAAATAACGAATATTTTATTAAAAATATTAATTGTTATTATAAAAAGTATTGTTTTTACAAAAACAAATTAAATAAATAAAAAAAATTCAAAACTAAAAACAAAAAATAGTTAAAAAACTTAAAAATATTTTTAGCAAAAAAATTAAATGGCTTTGAAGTAAATCGATAATATTAAGACCTATTCCAAAAACAAAATAAGAGTTTTAAAACACTTAAAAACATTTTTGACAAAAATAATTTAAACTTCCTTTACGCTTCTTCATACCACCGCAACCCAGCTCTTTCAAAACATATTGTCCAAAGAAACATAACCTCAAAAATTAGTATGAAATCAAGATTTTTCCGGCAAAATAAATATGTTATTGGTAGGCCTAATATATCCATAAAATTATAGTATAATAATATTACTGTTAGTTTTAAAGGTGAAGACGTCACAAAACAAATAAAATGTTCTGAAAAACTTACTTAATGATGAAGAAATCCAAAATACGATACACCATCGTCGTTTATTATCAGTGAACTGTCAAATGTTCGAGGGTGCCATATGGCGAGTATTGCTTCTTAAAAATTATAATTTAAGAAGCATTCGTATGAAAACTACCGCTTAAATCAAGATGGCTCTTTCAAAACTTTGCTCTTTCATGCCACTCTCCCCCTAGTAATTGCAGAATTGCATTCAGTGCATTAGAGAAAGTGAACTTAAGTGCCACACTGTGTTGATACGGAAGCAGTCATTTGTATTTTTTTTTTTTTTTATCGCAACTGAAAAATTCACCAAATATACTTCGTTTGTAAACAGTATTTGCCGCAAACAAATATTCAGTTTTCATCACCTTAAAAATAGATCTTACCTGCAACGAAAAATTCAACGAACTAGTGAAATTTTTCATTTTTTGGCAAGTTCAAGTTTAGCCGAATGTGCTGAAGTACGCGTCTAGTACTCGACTGATCTTGGTTCAATCACCGACAACAACATCAAAGATGTTTTTTTATTTAAAACTAACGGATGTTACCCGGTGTTAATCGGGGTTGAGACTTAAGCACAGAAAGAGGACGATTTTCAAAACTGCTCTCAGTTTTACGTTTTTAAAATTATCAATTCAATTTTAAAATTTTTTAAATTATCGTTTTTTTGGGGTTTTGTCCCCCCTTCCGTCGAAAGTGTTAAGTCAAATTTCCGTAAAACTATACCCGCCAGACATGATTTAAACAAAAACTGACATTTTCAACGTCTCGATCTCACGTCTGGTTTCTGAGGAAAATGGACACCCACACTCAGAAAAAAAACACATACCTTCCTCCGGTGAAAAATTTCTCTATTTTCGATAATAGCAATTTTCTCTTTTCAAATAAAATTTTCTTCAATTACAATAAATTTTCACATTTTCGAAGAAATATTTCTTCACTTCTAGGAAATGGAAATATTTCAATGTCTCTTATAATGACAAATATTTTTCTCGCACTAAAAATTCTCATTTATACAGAAAAATTTTTTGATAATTAAAGTTTTTTCCTATATTTTGATAAAAAATTCACAGAAAAATTTTTTGAAAATTAAAGTTTTTTCCTATATTTTGATAAAAAATTCACTATGAGAAAACATTTTCTTCAATTAAAACAAATGTTTTCTCTCAAATAAAGAGTCTTTTTCTCAAAAATCGAATTATTTTCATATATTTCTCTTTTTCATAAAAGGTTTTTATCATTTTTAGAGAATTTTTAGGATCTCATTTAGAGAAAAGCATTCTCTGGAGCAAGGTCAATATAAATTTTCTCTAAATATGATGCCTTTTTTATCATATTTCGAGAAATTTTTTTCTGAGTGCAGTTTGAAGAGTCATTTCGAGAAAAATGCGTTTAAAGTTTTTCTAAGCATGCATTTAATATGCAATTTTATCTCAACTAAATTCCAATTTTAAAAAATCCTATAAGCATCGATTTGATTTTTAGATTGTCTTCGTTCAACTTCGGTTTTGGTCGATACTGTTCGGTTAATTCTTTCATCTTTATATAGCTTCTGCTGGTATTCGTTAAACTTCTTTTTTTTCGTTAGCCTTTGGTTCTTGACTTCGTTTGCCTTCGGCTCATTCCTTGATTTTTGTCGAAAGAACTTTCAAAAGCATAGGATCTTTTTCAGTAACAGATACAAATGCTTACCAAGTTTCATCAAAATCGGTTCATCCGTTTTGACGTGAATGAGCCGAACATAGTTGATTTAATAAAGCGCCCTCTCACGGAAGTTTTCTGAAATTTAAAAAGCCTCAATTCTGTTGCAGGATGAGGTTATTTCACGTACCAAATTTTAGTAAATCGATCAAGTCATTTAGATGTTATTGAGTCTTAACAATGCACTACTTAAAGCGCCCTCTTTCGAAAGTCTTTGGAATTTTTTATAGTTTATGTTTTATCTTGGGAGCAGTTGAACGTTCATACCAAATTTCATTGAAATTGGTTCAGGCGTTCAGGAGTTATTGAGTCTTTAAAACGCACTTCTTAAAGCGCCCCCTTACGAAAGTCTTTGGAATTTTTATAGCCTATGTTATCTTGTGCGCAGTCGAACCTTCATTCCAAATTGAATTGAAATCAGACCAGGTTTTAAGGAGTTATTATAGAGTGCCACGCCCACATACTTCCGTCCAATTTTTTACCTATGCTTTATCTTGGGTACAGTTGAACCTTCATACCAAATTTCATTGAAATCGGTCCAGGAGTTTAGGAGTTATTATGTCTTAAAAACGCACTACTTAAAGCGCCCTCTTGCGGAAATCTTTGAAATTTTTTACTGCCTATGTTTTATTTTGGGAGCAGTTGAACCTTCCTACCAAATTTCATGGAAATCAGTTCAGGCGTTTAGAAGTTATTACAGAGTGCCACGCCCACATACTTCCGCCCACTTTTTTACCTATGCTTTATATTGGTTGTAGTTGAACCTTCAAACCAAATTTCATTGAAATAGGTCCAGGTGTTTAGGAGATATTGAGTCTTAAAAATGCACTGCTTAAAGCCCCCTCTTGCGTTAGTCTTTGGCATTTTTTAAAGCTTATGTTTTGTTTTGGAAGCAGTTGAACCTTCATACCAAATTTCAGTGAAATCGGTCCAGGCGTTGAGAAGTTAATTTAGAGTGCCACGCCCACATACTTCCGCCCACTTTTTTATACCCCCTATGTTCTTTCTCACTATGAAAGGTACTCGGTGTCTAAATTTCAGCTCAATCGGATAAACAGTGAGCGAGCCTATACGGAACAGACAGATAGACAGACAGACAAACATTTGATTTTATATATTAGATATTGTTTTTAAATAAAAAATTAAATGTACAGTATTTTCAAGATTTTAAGCAAACTTATATTGAAGGTTTTTTTTTTGACCAAGCAGATAATGAAACAGAATTAGAATTTCAATTATTAAATGACAATTTTGGATACTTTCAGAGCCAGGACACGAACCCACGTGATCCGCATGGCAGTCTAACACCCTTCCACTGAGGTTTTTATAACGACTAGAGTTCGCCAATGGCCGAAATTCCACCTTTTCTCTCTTGATTCGATACAAACTTAATACTAAAAATGAATTTTTTTCTATACAAATTTGCCACAAAAAATCTTCTAAAAATAGTCAGTGCATTCTTGACCTTTTTTTGACCCAAGTAAAAATGAATGCCGAACAAGAAAAAATCTGTAAAACGGCTTACAACTGGCGCTTGCAAATTTTGGCCGTACAGATCCAAAACAGCGCTAAAGCAAGTTTATTTTAAAACAACTGCTACCACTGCTGTTCACCTTCTGCACGGACAAAATGTCCTGCCAGTGACCGTTCTACATATTTTTGGAAAAAAATTTAACAAGTTTTTGGGTTTGCACAAAAAACTATTAGTGCAAAAATTGAACGCATTACATTTAATAAAACCCCCCACCCCAAAAAAAAAAAATGCCTGGTGTTGCGCACCTGGTCGTTCGTTATGATGTTTGATGACAGCAATTTTCAGTCTAAGAGCTGCGACAAGAGATGGTGGTTGGAGGCGATTTCTGTGTCCCTTTTTACTCGCACATCTAGACGACAAAAGTGACTGATTTGATTGAACACTTCTGTTGCAACCGTTAAAAACACTTTCTTTTACAAACACATCTTCAGCTCTGGATATTAAGGTTATATCGTCATTTCTCAGTCTTTTAGGCCTCGTTAGCGAGACATAGGTGACCACGGGAGAATTAAGTTAGCAATTGGATACGTCTGGCTATATATTCGCAAAACATACTATTCAAAAATTAAGAGTTACAAAACTTAAACTAAAAGAATAGAACATAAGAGATATTCTTGATATGTTCAGTTTGATGGTGCAGAAATGTAGAATTGCACTTTAGAAACACATAAATCGCAAAGGTCAAAACTAATCAGTTCTGGATTTATACAATCATATCTTATACAGTAGACTACAAGCTATTGTGTTATTAGATCTATGTAAGCATGTTAAGCAGTTATGTATTGTGTTGTCCCTGAGCCCAATCCAAGCTTTGGTGGGTAAATTTCTCCCACATTAACTTGTTTGGAGTCGCTGAAATCTTTAACATTAAATTTTTATGATACTTTCGGTTGTGGCTTCAAATGGGTTAATGCTGAGAAGCTGCAAAAAAGCTGTTGTAGCTGCAATCTATTGTTATTGCATAAAAAAAAGTATATAACATAAATTTCAAAGAACTTCACAAGCAATTTGATTTGACAATAAAACTGATCTTTACCCTTAGTTCAAGAATGGCTGCTGGTAAGTTAGATAATATGAAATACATTAAAATGATTTTTTAAATTTGATACTTTTTGTATTAATTATAGGCTTAGTAATATCCAAAGAAAATTGTAATATGGTGCTCAGAAGCAATACAATATATGATCACGATATCGACGGGAATCGTGAATGTTTTAAATTTTATGACAGGACTATTACTTTTACAGCCAGCTTTTTATTTTTGAACTAGTTCTTTCCCGTCAAAAATTACGGTCCCGTTTCCACTTATTCGATTTTATATTGTTCAAATAATAATTTTCATTTCAAATACTTATAAAATACCTCAAAGTTAAAACGGAAACCATAGTAGGTATGACGATATATTTTTTAAAATTTTTTGTAAAACTGAACTTTCAAAATGAAAAAAAAATATAAAGTTTTTGAAGTTTCAATAAATCACAAAACAGGAAAGGCCTAAAAATATGCTCTGAAATTTTAAAAAAAAAATCAAGCGTTCCGCACTCACATTTTACGGAATTATGTTATAGTAAAAATATTTTTTACTCTCTTTTTTATATAAAAATTATGTTCTTGTTAGTCTTAAAAATATACTTCAAAGGAACAATTATTTTGCAGTCATTTAACTTATTTTTAAAAAAAGCATATCACGTTATATATCTTGAAATAAATGATATATATACACAGAGGGAAAAACCTATGGACTCAATACATAAATTTATGTACTCATCGCATAGTTTTCTGCACACAAAAATTTTACATTTTTCATGTATTGAGTACATGTTGAAATCTTTATTGACTACATAATGCTTTCAAGCGGTTATGTAGTCAATAAAGAATTTTATGTACTCAACGCAAACTGTTACAAATAATTTTATGTAATGAGTAAAGATCTTATGTACGTATTACATAAATTATTTACTCAGTACATACATAATTTACTCATTACATATTTGGAGTACATAATTTTATGCAATGAGTACATACATTATTTACTCATTACATATTTTAAATGCATAATTTTATGTAATGAGTACATACATAATTTACTCATTACATATTTTTAGTGCATACATTTATATAATGAGTACATACATCATTTACTCATTACATATGTTAAAAACATAATTTTATGCAATGAGTACATGCATAATGTCTGTGCGTAAATCACCCTCTCAACACTTGCAATAAATAACTTAATAAAGAAATGACTAGATTTCACAAAATAATTGACAATTACTTATAGAAACCCAGCCATTCTTATCCAATCATCGCTTTTGTTCTAGAATACAGTGGATAAACAACGCTCTGATTTTCGACATACTTTAGAGGTGTTGCTTGTTTGAAAATCAAGAAACGAATGACATAAAACAGCAAAATCGTGTGCCGATGTGCAACAGATACGTGTACTGAGTCCATATGTTATGTACTGAATAAATGTGTCACTTCAATCGTATAAGAGGGACGTGTACTGAGTCTATATTTTATGTATTGAGTAAAGTTTTTGTAAAAAATTACATAACACGTTGATTGAGTACACGTTGCTTGTATCTATTGAAGTCTGCTATGTACTCAACACATAACATGATGTATTGAATACATTTTTTATTCATTTTAAAAAGTGAATAAATTGATATGTAGTCAGTACACGCTCCCTTTACTCAGTAAATACTGCTCTTGTTGCGTTCTCATACAAGTTGAAGTGCATAGATTTTACATAGCTGTCTCTGTACTGACTACATAACTTTTTCCCTTAGTGTAGAAAGCGTTCGACTGATTTTTTTTCACTTTGAATTGAATTCATGTTTTAAAAAATAAAAGTGGAAATATATCGGTAACTTTCGTCATGCAAGAAAGAGCATTACAAAGTAAAAGACACTCTGAAAACTATACAATATTTATGCATTGAAAAAGCTTGTATGGGATATACTATACGTTACTCTTGATAAAATTAAAATGTATTGATTCTTGCAGTAAATACTGCTTATTCATGTGCTACTTTTAAAGCATGTAATTATTTTTTAATATAACTGCTCAACTGCTCTACACTGTCAACCCGGCACTGACTCTATTGTTCTTGAACTTTATATGCCTCAGCAGAAATATTATTAATAACCACTGTCACAGAGGCATATTGCAACTTTACAACAAAAGTGGAATAACTCATATTTAGTAAATTCTTGAAAGTAGCTAAAAACAATGATTGCAAACAAAAAAAGGACACAAAGACATTTTTGTAAATTAAATATAAGAAAGATGTTTACAAATCTTGACGATGATTACAACAATAAGTAAATATTTTTAAATTTTGAATTGTGCCACTTTTTTTGTCAGGCTGTCATATATAATTACGAACATTCATTCACATGCATTGTTGCTGTTGTTGTTGTCGTTGTAGCTGGTGTTGTTGGCGCTTTTGTTGCTTGTATTAGATACACCCGCATACATACATTCATGAAATACATTGTTTTTGTGCTGCTGTCAAGTAATGACAGTTGATAATAATGTTGATAATGATGAATTGTTGCTGCGTGTTTTTTGTTGTTGAGCTGCAATTTTTCGCGCCCTTAGCACACACACACACCGCTCGCGCCCTACAAGATACCTCCTATATTTTGCTCATGTAATGCATTTCTTTTGTAATTTTTTTTTGTGTTTTTTTCGCTACTTCACAGTTTTATATATTTTTGCTACACCTTTTTTGTTTAGTAACAGCGCAAGATATTGACAGGAAGCTGAAGTTGAGCACCACGAATGGCAGGAAATGAACGTTAAAGTGTTACTAAGATGCTGCAAATGTATGAATTCGGAGTATAGGAAGAAGGTTGGGTGAGAACAAGGCAGCAAGGTTTGAGCTATGCAGTTATTGTTGAATATGGCAAGGATTTCTTATTAATTTTTATGAAATTTTTACGGGCAAACTCAGGACAAAAATGTATAGTTTTACAATGTTTAAGGTTTAGCTTCAGCAATGTCAGGAAGCGGAGAGGGGCAAAATGAGTCCAAAAAATTATATAAAATATTATTAAATTAGTCTTATCATTCATAGAGTTATAATCCAGGGACCGTAACTGTTCTGACTTTTTTCCAAGAAGTCAATAAATAATAGTTATTTTTTGACCGATTGTTTTTGTGCGAAATAAAAGTTAAAATTTGACTTTTATTTTTCAGTAAGAAATATAAGTTAAAATTTGACTTTTATTTTTTCTGTTATTTGTCGTGCTTCTTTTAAAACATAAAATAAAAATTGTTCATAAAAATATGGTTGGATTTTTGCGATTTTTCGCTGGTTTGAAAATGACCCGTATTAATATTTAATTATTATACTGTGCAACACAACTTTCTTAACACGAACCTAAACCACTTGAAGACGACAAATAGCTGGAAAAAATAGCTTTCTACAAGCCAAAACGGCTTAAAAAAATCCCACAAATTTATTATTTTGCCAGAACAAAAAGTTACAAATGTTATGAGATTTGTACTTTAGTTATATTTTGACACCTTTCAACCGAAGAAATAAAAGTCACATTTTAACTGTTATTTTCGACCGAAAAAAAATTTAAATCTTAACTTTTATTTTTGATTAAAAACATAAAAGTAGAATTTTAAATTTTATTTTGGACCGAAAAAATAAAAGTCAAATTTTACTTTTATGTTTTTAATCACAAATAGAAGTTAAAAACATAAAAGTAAAATTTTAACATTTTTTTTTTTGACCGAAAAAATAAGAGTCAAATTTTAACTTTTATTTTTGACTGAAAAGATAAAAATCAAATTTGAACTTATATTTCTGCCCAGAAACTTTTATTTTTGACCGAAAAAATAAAAGTAAAATTTTAACTTATTTTTTTGACCGAAAAAAAATCAGTCAAAAAGTAACTATTATTTTTGACTTTTTCTACAAAAGTCAAGCAAATAAAAAGATTTTCAGATTATTATTCCTTGGCTAACAAGCATCGCACTACTGTTTTCAAATATTGAATAAACAAATTTTTTCCGTCTGACTGTTTGAATTGAAATTTTGAAAATAACTGTTATTTTCGGTCACTGTTATAATCACAGAAAAAAGATATATATAAAGGTTCTCTGAAGCCAACTTATTTATGATTAAAAACATAAAAGTAAAATTTTAACTTTTATTTTTGACCGAAAAAATAAAAGTCAAATTTTAACTGTTATTTTTGACTCAAAAAATAAAAGTCAAATTTTAACATTTATTTTTGACTGAAGAGATAAAAGCAAAATTTTGACTTATATTTCTGACCGGAAAATACGAGTCATATTTAACTTTTATTTTTGATTGAAAAAATAAAACCAATTTTTAACTTATTTTTTTGACCGAAAAAAAATCGGTCTAAAAGTAACTATTATTTTTGACTTTTTCAACAAACGTCAAGCAAATAAAAAGCTTTTCAGATTATTATTCCTTGGCTAACAAGCATCGCACTACTGCTTTCAAATATTGTATAAACAAATTTTTTCCGTCTGACTTTATGAATTGAAATTTTGAAAATAACTGTAATTTTCGGTCACTGTTATAATCACAGAAAAAAGATATATATAAGGGTTCTCTGAAGCCAACTTATTTATGATTAAAAACATAAAAGTAAAATTTTAACTTTTACTTTTGACCGAAAAAATAAAAGTCAAATTTTAACTGTTATTTTGGACTCAAAAACTAAAAGTCAAATTTCAACTTTTATTTTTGACTGAAGAGATAAAAGCAAAATTTTAACTTATATTTCTGACCGGAAAATAGGAGTCATTTTTTAACTTTTAATTTTGACTGAAAAAATAAAAGTAAAATTTTAACTTATTTTTTTGACCGAAAAAAAATCGGTCTAAAAGTAACTATTTTTTTTTTTACTTTTTCTACAAAAGTCAAGCAAATAAAAAGCTTTTCAGATTATTATTCCTTGGCTAACAAGCATCGCACTACTGTTTTCAAATAAACAAATATTTTCCGTCTGACTGTTTGAATTGAAATTTTGAAAATAACTGTTATTTTCGGTCACTGTTATAATCACAGAAAAAAGATACATATAAAGGTTCTCTGAAGCCAACTTAATTATGATTAAAAACATAAAAGTATAATTTTAACTTTTATTTTTGACCGAAAAAATAAAAGTTACATTTTAACTGTTATTTTTGACTCAAAAAAAAGGTCAAATTTTAACTTTTATTTTTGACTGAAGAGATAAAACTAAAATTTTAACTTATATTTCTGACCGGAAAAATAGAAGTCATATTTTAACTTTTATTTTTGATCGAAAAAATTAAATCAACCGAAAAAAAAGCTGGTCTAAAAGTAACTATTATTTTTGACTTTTTCTACAAAAGTCAAGCAAATAAAAAGATTTTCAGATTATTATTCCTTGGCTAACAAGCATCGCACTACTGTTTTCAAGTATTGAATAAACAAATTTTTTCCGTCTGACTTTTTGAATTGAAATTTTGAAAATAACTGTTATTTTCGGTCACTGTTATAATCACAGAAAAAAGATATATATAAAGGTTCTCTGAAGCCAACTTATTTATGATTAAAAACATAAAAGTAAAATTTTAACTTTTATTTTTGACCGAAAAAATTAAAGTCAAATTTTAACTGTTATTTTTGACTCAAAAAATAAAAGTCAAATTTTAACTTTTATTTTTGACTGAAAAGATAAAAGCAAAATTTTAACTTATATTTCTGACCGGAAAATAAGAGTCATATTTAAACTTTTATTTTTGATTGCAAAAATAAAAGTAAAATTTTAACTTATTTTTTTGACCGAAAAAAAATCGGTATAAAAGTAACAGTTATTTTTGACTTTTTCTACAAAAGTCAAGCAAATAAAAAGATTTTCACATTATTATTCCTTGGCTAACAAGCATCGCACTACTGTTTTCAAATATTGAATAAACAAATTTTTTCCGTCTGACTGTTTGAATTGAAATTTTGAAAATAACTGTTATTTTCGGTTGCTGTTATAATCACAAAAAAAAATATATATATAGAGGTTCTCTGAAGCCAACCTTATTGCACTCAAACCGTATTCTAGGCAAAGCTGATGGCTTTAAATAAATTTTGTTTTTTTACTGTTAAACAGTCAGGGCAAGAAGTCGATAAATCATGAGCGAATCTTAATGATTTCCAACAGCATAATTAATGATTTAGTATACTTCCGGTTTTTAGAAAGCTTTGCGTTCGCAAGGATATCAAATTTATAAAGTGTGCAGTATATATGTATAACAGTAATATAAACAACAACAACAACAATAATAACAACAACAACAACAACAACAATACTAATAACAACAACAACAACAACAACAACAACAATAAGAACAACAACAAAAATTAAAACCACCACACTAACAACAACTTTATAAAATAAGGTTAGAGGAAACAAGAGCTGGTAGCATGAGCAGGCAAGTAAAAGGATATTCATAACAATAGCCATAAAGCATGTTTTGTTGTTGTTTATTTTTTTTTTTTTTTAGTTAAAATGTTTTTGCTTTTGCTTTCAACAAGCTCGCTTTTTATTGGGCCAAAAGTGCAAAATCATTAAAATTTCACGCAAACAATCAACGCACCAAAGTATATGCAATGCTTTCTTTTTTGCTGCTTTTTGGCGAGTTTTACAAAATTTTTAATGAGGTTAAAAACACAATACACTGTATTTTCAATGCCTTTTTGTTTGAACTTTGAACTTAGCACTTTTTTAAATAAAATATTATGTTTTTGTTTATTTTTAGGTCAGCAGGATGTCATTTTGTTTTCGTTTTTGTTTTTTTTTTTTGTATTTGTTCAAACAGCTGTTGGAATTATTTTGTAGAAATTTATAAAAAAATTTAATTATGTCAAGTTTTGGGCACAAACATCAATCTTAATGGAAAGGATAAATAAAGTTTTTTCATTAGGACAAAACTTATTCGAAGTGTTGCCAAAAGCATGGTTCTTTGAAGAAAGTTTTTTTTTGTATTTTTATTTAAACTTATAAATAAAGTTTTGATATTAAAAGCAGTAAAGCAATTTTTCTTAGCTGCTCAAAAGGACATGCCTCAAATTAAAATGCAAAAAACTCATCAATTGAGGCATTGAACGCAAACAGCTCTCATCAGCACAATAATAACAACAACAAAAATAGCTGCCTGGTAGCCAAGGCAACTGCAAAAGCTCTTGCAGACCAAAACTTTTGCGCTTTAATTGCTTTAGTTCGATTAGAAAAGAAAAATTAATTTCTTCAAAGTACTCAGCAACAGCAGAAAAAAAATACAAATTTTTTTTTTTTATTATAATTTATGAGCCCAAGTCGTCGGCGGTCAGGCAAAAACAAAAGATGCGTTAACTTTGTTGTAATTATTGTGCTGTTGTGCTTAACTTCAACTTCATTAAAAAAAGCTAGGCTGCAGACTTTGATGATTGCGAACGCGTTACAGCTTGACGCGCGGGCAATACAAAAATGCCCTTCGCCTAACTTGCAAAAAACAACAACAGAAAAAATAATAAAAAAAACAACATTAAAAAACTTTTCTCATTATAGCAATTTTAGCTTAATATTGTTTTGTTTTATTTATTAAGTTTTTTTTTTTTTTTAATTTTGTTGCCTTCTGCTTTGCTTTGCTTCTTGCCATGCATTTCTTCAAGTGCTAAATTCTTCTAGCAAATATTTGGCGCACCAAAGCTTCAATGGCCGTCAATACTACACAAACACATAGCTATATCTGTGTGTGCTGTGTGCTGTGTGCTTGTACACATATCTTGATAAATTGTGGCTTATGAAAATGGCTACAGAGCTACAACAACAATAAAGGCGCTGCTTCGCCCGCCTTATTGGCTGCAATAAAAACTTTACGCCACAAAAAGCACAACAGAAATATATAAGTATTAAATTGAGGCTTCAATTTATGCTGCATTTTACCGTTAGCTCAGAATTTTTATATATTTTTTTGTTCCTTTTAAATTTTTAATATGTTTTCTTTTTACATATTTTTGCTGTTTTTTTCTCGGAAACTCGGTTTTATTTTATTTGCAAAATCATTATTTATGACTTTATTTAAAAGGGTTTTTTGTTGTGCTCTTGGCTTGTTTGTAAATGTGTATGTGTGTGTGGGTTTCTCTGAATTTGTTTGCTGCATATGAAGTTATATTATTTATATGTATCTGTCTGCAGACGTATTTTTATGGTAATCCTTTTTGTAATAAATTTTTCGCTTGTTAACGCCATGAAATTCCTGGTATTTGTTTGCTCTGCGCCTTAATAGCTTTATGCTAACGAATGGGCTAAAGGCTTGTTTTTTCTTTTATTTTGATATAAATAGTATTTCATATTTTCATATTAGGACAAACAAAGATTTATGTTTATTTCAAAATAAGCCAGCAGAGGGGCATACCTTGTTTTTTATTAAAAATATTTTTATTTTCCTGTTAAGAGAAGGCTTTAAAGCACATCTTTTTTTATGTTAATAAGATAGCAATTTTGCTTTGAATCAATTCCAACAACTACGTAGCATTATTTATAGCAGTCATATGCTTTGTTGAGAGCTTTGTAGTATAAGAAGTAAATTTTAATTGTCGTTACAGTTAACGTACTCGTGCTTAAACGTTGCATGTTGATTACAAACAAGCAGTTTTAAAAATAAAACTGATTCTAAGCAGCACAATAAAAGAAGTACAAATGTTAACCCCCTCCCACCCACCACCACCACATAAGCAATGCTTAAACAGCACATGAAAGCACACACATACAAACATATATACTAATAAACATACAAATATACATTCACATATTGCATACACTTCAACACACACACTTACAATTTAATTGCTCACGAGCACCCAGTAAAATGCGACGACTATCAAGGATATTATTGACGCTTGGTTGCAAGTGTGAGTGTTTAATTCAAAAGAAGCATTCTTTGAAGGATTAAATGAAATTCACAAGAAAAAAGAAAGCAAAATGTACAAAAAAAAAAAAAAAAAAAACAACAAACACATATGCAAGTTAAAAATAACCTTAAAAGAAAGGGGTGCCTATGTGAAGCAGAGCGTGGACGGTAGAGTGAGTGAAATATGAAGAAAACGAAGAAAAAAAATTAAAAAAAAAAAACAACCAACATATATTGCTGATTGCTGGCTTCAGTGCAAAGCAGAATATAAAAGAAAGGATAACAGTGGGTGGCAGGGTGTTATGTAGTAGTTGAATATGTGGCATGTGTGGCTCGTGTTATGGGTCTAAAAACAACATCAACGTCGATATGAACGCTGTTAAAGCAAACTGCTTTTACGTTAGGAATTTGCAATTTAATTACGTTTATTTTGAGCAGCAAAAAAAAAACCCACACCAACATGCTACTGTTGGTAAGTGAGTATGTGTGTGTATCCTAACTGTTGCCACAAGCATTTTAATTACAAACGAAAAAAAGCAGGGGAGCGAAAAAATAACAGAAAACGGTTGCCATTCATGTGGAAAATTTTATATACCGATTTTCGGTTGACAAAATCGCAATTGAAGGAGATTTCAAGATAACACAAAAATTTAATTGAAAAAAAAAAAAACTCGAAATGGTTAAAACATTTTCAACAACTACCCGTTAGGAATTTCTTAACAGCTACTTAAGGTGTTGATAAAGCTTGGGGCATGAGATTGTTTGGAATGGAATTTTTGGGGTTTATGAAGATTTCATTAAGCATAATTAATTTAGGGTGGACCTTTTAATTGGTTGTACAATTTTTTATTTCAATTTTAAGTTAAAAACAAAACACTTTTTTTACTTTCAAAAATCAAAAACTATACAGGTTTTTAACTACAAATTCAACTTTAAACATTTCAAATTAAACTTTTGCCAAATTAAATTCAACCTTTTAAAGTGAAATGAAAATTAAACTTTTTCATTCCAAATTAAACAGCAAAAGCTTGAGTTTGAAATGTCAAAAGTTTTTTTATTTGTAAAAAGTATTTTTTTTGATTTGGAAAAATTTTAATTTGAAATGGAAAAGTTTGGATTTGAAGTTAAAAACCTGTAACTAAAAAAAAAAAAAAAAAAACAAACAAATTGACCATTTCAGCCCTGGAAAGGACTTTGAACGACCTTCTTATAATCAATTCTGTTGTGTATGTTTTTAAATGTTTGTTCCCAATTGACCGAGAACTGGACCTGCATTTTTTTATGTCGACTCCGAACAGCTAAAGTTCATGTTGGTGACCGTGCCATGCAGGTTAAGTGTGTGGCTTTGCATGTGCGGAGCTCAAGATCGATTGCCACTCGCGGCAAAGTTTTTTTTTAATACAAATTTTCTGTTCGGTCACCACCTCTCTGCAGACAATGGCAAACCTTAGAGAGTAAATAATGCCAAGTAAAGCTTCTTGAGAAATCTGTAACTTTGAAAACCCAAAATTTTCTTACTACAAAAATAAAAATATTTTTAAATTTTTGCATACCTTCAGACACATTTTACCGATAGAATTTTTGATTTTGTGTTTATGTTGGATATTTTTGAATTTAAAGAAATGTTTTTCAAACTTTTTTTTTTCAATTTTTTACTCATACATTTTTTAGCTAATATCTCTCCTACGTCAAGAGATGCTCATCACAGAAGAGTCCTTGAACTGGTTTTAGCAAAAAAATGCAGAATTATATGAAGCTATGAAAAGCGTTGTTGGCAACAATAACTTTATAGAAACATATATTTAAACAACTACTTCAAAATTGCTCAGAGAGCCTCCCATTTCTTCTCGCTAATATAATAAAAGTACAAATAATGCCGAATTTTGGCAATAAATTCATAAATTCTTGCATCAACTCATACTTAAAATCAATAATTTTATATTTAAATCGGTTTCCAAACATTCTAAAGCAGTTCTGCGTAAACACAACTACTCATTACTTAAGACATTACCAAATAAGTGGTCTAAAAATGCATATAATTTGACTTTTTGACATTTTTGACGTAGAATTACGTCTTACAGCGCGGTTTTAATGGGGTCGTTTTAGCAGATTTTTTCAAGGCCATGAAACTTTTTTGACGAATACTTTAGGGTATACCTATAGCCTTTAATACTCATCGTTCAAAGATAATATATACACTAAAATATCAGGTATATCCTGCGCTGAATGAATATCTAATTTTGGATTTTGTCACTTTTATATTACAGTCACAAAATAGTAAAATATAAGCAGAAAAATGCATGTGTTTATATAAGAAAATCAATCATCAGCTGCTTATGCTGTGCCTGCTAATTTCTTTGTTTTTTTTTTTCCTTGTTTGTGCTTGTATTGTTTTTGTTTTATACGAACTGATTTGCAGGCTTTTTCATTGGGTTGTTGTATGTATACTACTTAGAACTGAGTGTTTATTGTTTGTGCACTGAAGGTTCTTGTATGTACTACATTCACAACCTCTTTTCAACTCAGTCAAAGAATGCAATCTGTCAAACTTAACGAAATGGGCTCTGTGATCTGGTTACATTTAACTCTTATGAAAAAAAAAGTGTTATTAATTTATTTGCTAATTTTTGGAAGATCAATAAGAAATACGTGTCAAATGGACAAAACAATCGGATTAAAGAGGCACAGTAGAAGAGGTTACAACTTTAACGGAGTTCTACGTCTACACTTACGATAATGTCGAAACTATTTCTTTTTTCACCGATTTTCTTATATTTAGCCTAAAGTTTAAAATATTAACACAGCTTACCAGGTAATAGGTATAGTTATTATTGCAAAAAACAGAATTTTTATAGATTTTTTAAAAAAAATCTTAGTGAAAACAGTTAATTCATTATATTTATAAACAAAATAGCATTTAAATATTCAAAATTTCTCTGAGAAGATCTCTTAAATCTTCTCTTGTGTGCTTGGAGAACATATATAAATGAGTTTTGAATAAAAATTAATGTTTTCTTATATAAAATCATGCTTAAATATTGAATTTTTTTGTGTTGACTTGTTCTAAAACGTACTAAATTGATTTTTTATTAAAAAAATTGCTCATTACAAAACACCTAACTAATTAAGTGCTCTGAAAATTCATTAAATTTGTCTTTTTTAACATTTTTATAAATGATTAACTTATATGCAGCCTAAAATTTAAAATACAACCACACCTTACCAGGTAATCGGTATGGAAATTTTTGCAAAAACGGAAATTTATGCAGATTTCTTAAAAAAAAATCTTGCAGAAAACAATTTTTAAACTGCAAAATTGCTCGAGAAGTTCTTTTAACTCTTCTCTTGTGTACTTAGAGCGCAAATAATACTGAATTTGGAATAAAAATTAATAGCTTTTTACATCAAATCATGCTAAACTCTGTATTTCTTAATGTAAATCTGTTCTAAAATGTACTAAATTTATTTTTCATTAAAAAAAGTTACTCATTACAAAATACCTTACTTAGTAAGTGGTCTTAAAATGCATTAAATTTGCCATCTTCAACATTATTATAACTGATTTTATTATATTCAGCCTAAAATATTACTTAGAAGCAGCACACCTTACCAGGTAATTGGTATGAAAATTTTTGTAAAAACGAAATTTTATATAAATTTCATAAAAAAATCTTAGAAACACAATTCATTTACATAAATAAAAGCATTAATAAGTTTAAAATATCTGTGAGAAGATCTCTTAACTCATCTCTTATTCGCTAAGAGAACAAATAATACTGAATTTTGATTAAAACTTTTTATTTCCTTACATTAAGTCATGCTTAGCTCACTTATTATGTATTTTTATCAATTTTAAAACGTTCTTCATAGGTTTCTCATTAAAAAAACTAACTCATTACATAACATCTTACCAAGTAAGTGGTATGAGAATGCATTAAATTTGGCTCCTTTGGCATTTTTACAACTGATTTTCTTCTATTCTGCTTACAATGTAAACTAAAGGCACACCTTACCGGGTATCGGTAAGGAAATTTAAAAAAAAAAACAAAATTTTATGTAAATTTTTTCAAAACATCTTTATGCGACAATACATATAAATGCAAAATTTCATTTATAAGCTTAAAATATCTCTGGGAAGACCTTTTCACTCTTCTTTAATTTATTAAGAGAAAAAATAAGCCTAATTTTTGTATGTAAAAACTAATATTTTCTTACATCAGATAATGATAAGTTCAATAATTCTATATTTAAATTTTTTCTTAAATGTTCCTAATTGATTTTTCATTAAAAAAACTAGCTCATTACATAACATCTTACCAAGTTAGTTGTATAAGAATGCATTAAATTTACTTTGCTTTAACTTCAAAAAAAATATTTTCTCATTTACAAAAAAAAAATAAATTCCAGCTCACCTTACCAGGTAATCGGTATAGAATTTTCTGTAAAACCAGAATTTAAAGCAAATTTTATAAAAAATTTAATAATTGACAGTTGCATAAGAAAGTTGAAATAAACAGCAATATTGAAACTTGTAAAATTGCTTAGAGAGCATCTCTTTTGTTTCTCTAGTTTATTTAGAGTACAAATATTATTGAGTTTTCAGTATAAATTTATATTTTCTTTCATTAAATCGTGTCCAAACTCAATAATTATACAATTTAATGGATGCTTAAGCATTCTGAAACGATTAAAAACAAAAAATGTGCACATTATATAACACCTTGCCTCGTAAGTGGTCTGAAAATTCATTAAATTTGCCTTCTTTGACTTTTCTGAAAATGATTTCCTTATATTCAGCCATTTCAAGCACTCCTTACAATGTAACCGGTATGATCGGAAGTTCGTTGCTAACACTGTTTGCGTCAAGACGTTCTTTTTTTTCAATCGCGATATTTTAAAAGTTTCTTTCAAATTTTTTTATCATTTCGAAGATTTGCTTAATTAAAAAATTTAAATTGAATTTTCCGTGGTCTCCTGAACTTGCTGATCATCAATTTTTGCTGGGACTCGTCAAGAAAGCGCTAAAATAATCCTTTTAATTATTTGCATATTTGCTTTTATCTATTGTTATCTGCTTTAATAGTTATTTGCTTGTTTACATAAATTGTTTTTGCGTTAGCAACAACAATTTCTTGTTTTAACTCGTGAAGTGAGAGCGAAGTTTCTTTTTCATTTCTTGACATTTTCTTTGTTTACTTTTGCTGATTCTTGCACCACAGCGCTTCTCAAACTGTTCAAACTGTTTGACGTTTAGTTTACCCTATCCTCAAACCATCATTGTAAATAGGGTTGCCATTGAGCTTTTTTTCAATTTAATTATTTAATATTAAATTTTTATTTTTTCTTTTAAATTTTTATTTATTATTAACTTTAACTATAAAAATGTTCTGCAATTCTCGTAACTGCACTGTTAAGGGTGAATCAGATAGGCTAGTCCATTGCTGGTTATGTGACGCATTCTTTCATATAAAGTGTGCAATGTTGACTGCGAGAATTTTTGATGCACTTAATGAAGGTAAAGGACTTCGTTGGGCGTGCGAAAATTGCAGATCTACCGATGTGGATATTTTAAAGCTTATACGACAATCTCGTAAAGGCTTTTTAGAGGTTTCGAAGGATTTAGCGGCTGCTCAAGCCAGATTGGCTGATTTTGAAGATTTATTTAAGAAGTTTAAAATTATGGAGGAAGCTTCAGTATCTCCAAAACGAAAGCGGCCATATAAGAATCTTCGAAATACCGCAAAACCTTCTGCTATATCCATACCTCCGTCTACTAACAACGACTTAATCTTGCTTTCACCAAATTTGAGCATAGAACATGAAGCACAGTCAACTGAGTCTGTCAGTGATGACAAAAATACTAATAAGACTGTCTCTTCAAATGTGCCTGCAGCAGCTGATATTATTTTACAAACAGCTGAAGCTCCTGCAGTGGCACCAACTATCGTCGTAAGTGATTCTCCAAGTCCTTCTGGTAGGAAAAAAACTTACGCCGAAGCCTGTGTTGCTCCAATTTCGGCTCCTTCGTCTTCTAGTAACGCTTCTAGCTCTACTGGTGCTATACCTAAACAGATATTAATAAAAAACAGTGACCAGCCTATATATAAGGAACTTGTTATTGTCCAGCCTGTTAGGTCTATATTTGCCTCACGCTTTGCTCCTGATACATCTGAAGAAGATGTTTTACATCACATAAACTCAAAGTTGAAACTTGTTAATAAGAACATTTCGGTTCACAAATTCAAGTTTTCATATGAGCGGTTCTCTTCATCTTTTAGAATTAATTTACCAGGTGATCTCTTTGGTAAAGTCATGGATCAACGTTTTTGGCCTGAAAATACCGTGGTTCATGAATTTATTCCTAGATCACCTCCTAAAATGTCTTTAGCTTCTTTACCTTCCCACACCACTAACTCAAAAAACTAGATTGTTGCCATCAGTTCTTAGTCGTATACCAGAATGTCCGAGGTTTAAATACCAAGTTGACAGATTTGTTCATTTTAAGCCATAATCTTCACTTTGACATTATTGCTTTCAGTGAGACTTGGCTTAAACCTAACATTTTAAATACTGAAATTCTGTCTAACAATTTTAATATATACCGTAAAGATAGAAACGCTATTGCTGGTAATTTTTGCAATGGGGGTGGCGTTTTTATTGCCGTTAAGTCTTCACACTTCTCACAAGAAATAATAATATCTGAGTCTTTAGATATTGAATTTTGCTGTGTTCTTGTGAAGTTTGGTTCTTTGAGAATTTATATTACATGTTCGTATATTCCTCCTGCTTCCAATGTCGAGGTTTATGGGAAACATCTATTGTCGATTGGTAAAATTTGCTCACAACTTCAGCCTCAAGACCACATTTTAATAACTGGTGACTTCAACCTTCCTAATGTTTCTTGGAACCGTTGTGCTGATAATTCTGCAGTGTTCCTACCGTCTTCAGAACAATCATCTGTTAACTCATTTTTAAATGAGCTTTTGAGTCAAGGACTTTTTCAAATCAACAATCACTATAATAGAAATAACCGTTTGTTAGACCTTATATTTTTTGATGATAGTAATATTGTTTCAGTTAATAGGTCTGATCCACTTGTGTATCCGGAGGACTTACACCATCCGACTGTTGAAATCACTCTGAATTTTCCAAAACAATCTATATCAAATCGTTTGAATCCTCCCTCAGAGTTCAACTTTAAAAGAACAAATTATGTAATTTTAAGAAATAATTTGTCAATTATCAACTGGTCATCACTACTTAACATCAATACTACAAGAATATTGCCACAAACCCTTGATTCTGCCGTGTTTGCTTTTAACAATACTCTTAATAATTGCTTTTCAACTTCAGTTCCTCAGAGAAAAGCCTCTCTAATATCTGGTCCCACTTGGTATACCAAAGAACTGAAAAATCTGAGAAACTTAAAATCAAAATATTATAAAAAATACTTAAAATCTCATAATATTTGTGATTTTGCTTCTTATACCTCAACTAAATATAAGTACCGTCAATTATGTAGGCAATCTTATAGCATATATTTAACAAAAGTTAAATTAAACATCAAGTCTGATGCAAAGTCATTTTGGAACTTCGTTAATACTAAACGTAAGATAAATTCATATCCATCTTTTATGAAATATAAAACATTTGAGTCGGATGTTGATAATACTATATGTAACCTTTTTGCAGATTTTTTTAAGACTACCTATTCATCTGCTTCTTACGATAGTTTAAATTATTCTTTAAATCTGCAACCTGGCTATATTTGTTCTCCAATAATTGATATTAACACTGTTTCAACCTACTTGAAAAATCTTAAGACATCTTATAAAAGCGGTCCTGACAATATACCTTCTTGTATATTGAAATATTGCTGTGAAGAACTTCTAGTTCCAATAACTATGCTTTTTACTGCATCGTTGCAATCTTGCTATTTTCCAGCGGCATGGAAATCTTCTTTTATTATTCCGCTGCATAAATCTGGCAATAGGTCTTTGATAGACAACTATCGGGGAATTGCAAAGCTCAGCGCCCTTCCTAAGCTTTTTGAGGCGATTGTAACCTCACAACTATCACATAGCGTTAAATCTTTAATTTCTCCTTTTCAACATGGATTCTTATCTGGTAAATCTACTGTTACTAATCTTCTAGAATTTACATCTAAAACTATTGAGAATTTTGGAAAAGGTCTACAAACAGATGTTATTTATACAGACTTTAGTAAAGCCTTTGATGTTGTAAATCATAAGCTTTTAGTTATAAAACTATCACTTCTTGGTTTTCCAACGCATTTAGTGCGGTGGATTGAATCATATTTATTAAATAGAACACAAAGCGTTATATTTAACCTCATAAAGTCAGATGAATTTCTTGTTACTTCTGGGGTACCTCAAGGAAGTCATCTTGGCCCTTTATTGTTTTTACTTTATGTAAATGATCTTCCATCTGTAGTAAAGCATAGCAATATCTTGCTATACGCTGATGATGTTAAACTTTTTCTGTCATACAAAGATGTGCAACACTCTTTATTGCTACAAACTGATCTTGACCATCTTTGTAACTGGTGCGAAATTAATTGCATGAAGCTCAACTTGGGGAAGTGCAAACAAATGACTTTTTCTCGAAGACAACCTTCTCGAACTAATTACAAAATAGGTGACTATACACTTGAGTTTTTGGAGGTTTTCGATGATCTCGGTGTAACTATGGACACCAAACTTCGCTTTCACATTCACATTAATAAAGCAATCAGCAGAGCTAATAGTACTCTAGGATTTATTAAACGATGGTCCAAAGAGTTTAATGATCCTTTTATAATTAAAACCTTATTCACATCGCTAGTAAGGCCCATTCTAGAATACGCGTCAATTGTTTGGTGCCCTCGTTATGGGTGTTACATTGATGATATAGAATCTGTTCAAAAGCAATTTCTTCTGTTTTGCTTACGTGATCTATATTTTAATTCAAACTTTAATTTACCTTCTTATGAATATCGATTACAGCTAATTAATCTGCCTTCTTTAAAAAATAGGAGAACTATGTTAAATGTTAGTTGGATTTTAAAACTCTTACATGGATATGTCGACAGTCCATATTTACTGAGTAAAATTTACTTTAATGTTCCTCTTCGACCTAGAAGATCTTTTGAGCTACTTTTTATGAACTTTTGTAGAACTAATTACTTACAAAATGAACCACTAAGAAGCGCTTGCGGTGATTTTAATTCCGTTTCAGATGTTATAACATTAAATGAATCCATGTACTCAATTAAACTTAAAATTTTAGATTATCTGCAGTATCGCCGCTGAGTCTGTACTAACACAATTTTCGCTTGGTGATGGATACAAAACTACATATAATCTGAATGGACCTGAACCTGTTTGGACCTCCTCACTTAATCTAATCGAACATGCTTGGTGAATGTCAACTCATCTTTCGGCCGTTCCATGCTGGTTGTATATTTTTTCTTCAAACATGCTAGAACGATTTGTATTGTATTTAAAATAATATAACTGGCCAATGACACCTTGTTGTCTAGTGCCTGCGTTCGCAACCATTTCTTGTTAAAGAATGAAATTGGTGTGGTGTATTAGACCTAGTTTGTCGAAATACCACCTTGCTTAGAAGAACGATTTATATTATATATATACATATGCTTATCAGTGTGGCGTACAGACCTTGTTTGTCTTGTTACCTCCCACCGTTCTATGCCGACACCAAGCCATTTTAAGTGTGGGTGGATATAACCTTATTTGCCTTGTTACCACAATGTTCTTTGCTGTCTAATATTCTTATAATTTCTTATAATTTATGTGTACATATTTAAACGTATTTTTTAAATTTAAATTGTATGTACATTTTCAATTGCATTTCTATAAATATGTAAATTTTGTATAATGCTAAAAAGTCTAACAAGGCTTAGCAAATAAATAAATAATAATAATAATAATGATATTTCTGAAAACACAGATTTTTGAATCGATTTTATAAAAAAAATTTTAAAAACTGTTTAATACAAGAGTTTAAATAAATTGAAGTTTCGACAAAACAAATTTAAAAAAAAAAAAATCTTATTATTTTTAGTAAATTTTAATACCTTAGAAATAACATTGAAAGCTTCAAAAATGTTCAAAGAGGTCCTCTTTATTGTTTTTCTAATTTGCTAAGAGAGCAAATAATATTAAATTTCGAATAACGTTTTGCTTAAATTGTAAAATTATGCATTAAAATTAGTTTTAAAAAGTGCAAAAGAAATTTTGAATAAAAAATTTACACATTACATAACCCCTGACTTGGAAATGCTCTATTACAAATGTAGTGCTCTAATACGAGTCAAATTTTGCTTTATTTAATAGTTTCCAAACCTAATTTCGAATAAAAATTAACATTTTCTTGCATCATATTACGCCAAAACTCAAAAATTATGTACAAAAATGTCTATAAATTGTTCATAAGCATATTTGCATAAAGAAGTTACGCATTACATTATACCTTACCAAGTAAGTGCCTTGAGTATACATTCAATTTGCTTTGTTTATAACTCCCTTAACATATTTGCTTATTTTCAGCTTAAAATGTTAACTTTTTTCAGACCTTACCAGGTAATCGGTATGAACATTTCTGCACAATTAGAATTTTAAGTAAATTTTACAAACAAAATTGTCGTAAAAACCTTAAAATAAATAAGTTAAGGCAAATTTTGGCATTGCGAAGTTCACAATTGCTCAGATAGGGTCTCTTCACTCCGCTCTAATTTTTTAAGAGAGAAAATATATTAAATTTCACATATTTTTATGCATTAACTTATGTTAATATTCCAAAAGCATGTATTTGTATTAATTTTCGAACATAGTAGAGTGATTTTGCATAAAAATAAATACTCCTTACATAATACCTTACCTGGTAAGGAGTTTAAAAATGCATTGAATTTGCTTAATATAATGTTTGCCAAACTTATTTGCTTATCTTCAGCCTAAATTTTAACTTTCAGCACACCTTACCTGGTCATCGCTATAGCAATTTTGTCAAAAACATTACCTAACCGCCTTTTTTGTCTCTTCATTAGCACACCAATGTGCGTAACACTTCTACTAGAAGCTTAAAATCGTTCTCAATCTAATTTAATTTAACATGCATCAAAATGTGGTAATTTTTTTTTTTTTTAATTTTATGCTTGGCAACACTTCTTTGGGGAAATTAATTTAGCAACATTGTTGCAGATGCGTATTTTGTGTACTGCTGCTTGCTATCTACATTAGTAAAGCACTCAATATTCTTGCCACATCCTGCCGTTGCTTGAGCTGACTTCGTTGTTTGTTGTTACTTTATAATATTTTTTAAATGAAAATTAAAACTTTTCTGCTACTTTTGCAGCAGTTAATTCTTTGCACACACTCGCACATAAAATACACACACACACGATATTCAAGAACAACAGCAACACATCAAGAGTCTTATTTTGTATCAACACACCCACACTTACATTTAGCCACATGCTTATATGTCTGTCAGAAGCGAGCCAATTTTAGCACAACAGGATATTGCCAAAGTTTCTTCTTATTTTAGAGTTTTTATTTATTTTTTTTTTTTTTTTTTGTGTACAGCTCTTGTTGCGTATACTTTGTTTTTTTTTCTTATTTTCGAAATATTTCACATTTTCAACAACAACATCATCATCATCATCTTTCTCACCCTCATCATTCTCTAGTCATGCTCATTCTGTGTATAAATAACTTTGTATCAGCTGCTGTTAGGTGACAACGCTTTCACTCATTTTTTTTTATTAATCTGCTAGAGAGCGAGACAAATATTTATCAATATTTTCTTTAAAAAATGTTTTTTTTAATATTTTTTTTGGTTTTTTTTTTCTCTCACATTTGTTACTTATTCGCTTGTGTATAAAATATATTTTAAGCTGATTTCTTTAACTTGTATTCTTCTTTAAAATGTATTTAGCTACTTTGTTGTATGACCTTGTTTGTTCATGTGTTTGTGCTATATTGTTGTGCTGTATTGTTTACTTGGCATTTCTTATTTTGAAATTGTTTCGATATTGATGAAAATAAAACTTTTAAATAAAGTTTCTCTTTTGTGCCCAGAATGTCGCAATTTAACTTCCGCCAATCAAGACGAAATTTTTTCATTTCGTTTCTTATTTTGTTTTTCTGCTTCAGTGCTCTTTTATTTTTTAACAACATATAAGAAGTTCAACTGAACAAAAATGTAATCATCTTAAATGGATTCCAGGATATTGTCTTTTAAATCACAACAAAAGTTTTCAAAGCAAAATTCTTTGGCTGCTTTACTTGGGGAAAATATTGAAAAGAATTGTTGATTTAAAGCACTGCAAATAAAAGTTATGTATAAGTTCATAAAAACCTACATCCATTTTGCGTTCACTGGTTATGTGTACATGTACATAAGCTTCAAGTAATTATACACAGCTTGATATGCATACAGAAGGTCATGAAAAATGCAAGAATAAGTTATGTAAATTAAGTTCACGCTACCTTTGTATAAGTACATGAGTTCCATGAATTTTTACTCTTATCTTATGAACTATTTGTGATGTCCTTTTATTTGCACATAGATTGTATGAATTATGCTCACTTAACTCTTACAGTAGATTACGTTTCCTTGTATATGTACATAAGATTCATGCATTTTTTTCACTTCTCTCATGAACTGTTGAACTGTCTGCTCACATTATTTGTACATGAATTTTATGAATTTTGTAGACAAAAATTATGAATGATGCATGTTGTTGATTAATGAATTTTATTCATGGAGATCATATAAAAATTCATAATTATTGTGTACTCTTTGGTAGAGTGTGAAGATGTAATTTCTGGCCTGTTTGACAGTTAAAAATTGGTAACAAAATTGAAGTTACAGATTTTTTTCTTAAAATTTTTTAAAAAAAGGATATAGGCGAGAAATTAAGTTAAGAGAATGTCTTATGTTAGTTAAGGTTACGGTTGCACTCGACCGTAATATCGATTTACTAAGACTGAAATCGTGAATCTATCTTACCGTGCTTTTCCCAGCGAGCTCATCAGCTCTAGACATCCCAGCGATTGGCATAAACATTGGCCGTTTTTTTAAATAATTTTTTTTTTTTAATTTTGTATTTAAGCAAATGTTCTTAAGATTGATTCTAAGACAAAAAATTGGAAATGGAAAAATTCCTAAAGGTTCAAAAGTTGCAGCCGGATTAGTGAGAGCGCATGTTTAATTTTCGCCTTTTTGTTCTTTGTTCTAAAACTATGAACGAGTTTTTCGTATTGGCTGCGGCACTAGCGGGTTCATTTTTTGACGACATTTTTTTTTTTGTATTTTTTTACACTTGATTCGCAATCGTATGACACGAGCTTTTTTAAAATTTTTTTGGATTTTTTATGAATTTTTAAAGTCAATATTTTTTTCGAAAAAACACACTTTCAAATTTGGAACATAACCAAAAATTGAAAAAAAAATTTTAAAAAAAAAATCATGTCATACGATAACCAATTTTGTTAAAATTAAAAAAGGCATTTTTTCAAAGATCGGATAATTCTTGCACCTCCCAGCGCTGCAACCACGAGGGCCCATTTTTTTCTCTGCCGCCAGTTTGAAGCTCTATAAAACCATGTTGGAGTGAAAAATATATTTTTTTTTTAATTTTTTTTCTTTTAATTTGTAATATAACAAAATAATTGTTATTAAAATAATTATTAAAAAAAATAATAATAAAAAAAATTTTGGAAAAATTAGTGTTTTATTTTTTGACTGAGTTATGAATTTTTAAAATAAGATCTGTTTTCTATGCAGCGAATGTTTTGTCCCACCTTTACCCAGACCAGATAAATTATTGGAATTCTCAGCCATCTTGAAAATTAAAATTAAAAAAAAACTTCTAAATTCTTTGTTTTATATTAATTGCTTGAAAATAAAATTGTTTTTGCCTCCCTTCTAGTTACTTTCAAAATTTATGGTTAAAAAAATATGTTTACGATTTAGTCAAGATATTTGAGAGAGATGCATTTTTTGAATTGCTTCGAAAATTTGTAAATTTATTTAAAATTTCAAAAAATATTTGCCAAATACTTAAATTATTTCCACAAGATATTTACCCCATAAACCCTTCAAAATAGACTGTGCTACAAAGCATACAAATCTTTTAAATAAAACTAAACGTTTTATCGTAAAATTAAAACAACAGCAAGAAAAAAATTAAATTTCTAGCTCATGCAATGTTTACGAGACATTCAGTAATTTTTAGTAAATAAATAAATATTTCTTTATAAATACACACACACACACACTCACACAAACATGGAGAAAAATTTTTGCCAGCACATATTTCAAAACTGACACAACAAATCATTGTATGTGACACAAAAAAAATCTCTGCAATGCGCCCAAAGGTATGCACATAAAAAAAAAAAAATTTAAATAGACGCTTACATTTTTGCAGCAGTTGCAGTTATTTATGTGTGCGTAAATAAGAAATGTGTACCAAAAACAAAAAAAAAAAACGACAACAAAAATATAACACTGTGAGCGTGAGCAAGTGGGTTAGTAAGCGTGTGTGCGAGAATTGTAAAGAAAACAAGAATTAAGAAAGAAAATTGAAACTAAACCTCGAAGGAATAATTTTATGGTTCGTGTAGTTTTCACATTAATTTAACGCTGCCGCACTCAAACGTGCTAAAGCAACAACAACACCAGCACCAGCACCAGCAGCAGAAATGACAACAACACAAAAATGTATTAATAAAAAACGACAACAGTTGAAAAACAGAAAAAAAAAAACAAATTAAAGGAAAAATACAGAAAACCCAGAAACTGACAGAAATAAGTGCGGAAAGCACGAGCAGAACGAGTGGAAAACGTTTTCAACTAAATGTGACTGAGAAAGAAAAGTGTACAGGAAAGCATCAATGTGTATATGTGTTTGTCTGTGTGTATGTATGTGTGCGTGTGCCGCATATGTATGTCAATAAACGATATAATTTTTGCTTCCATTATCTTGCGTTACGTTACCCTGCCGATTAAGCTGCCGCTGTTCTAGTTTTTCTTTAGTACTTTTGCCCCTGCTTCGATTTTTTTCTACGCTTACATACACTCACACACAGACACACTTCACTTGGTGTGTAGTAAGCTTTATATTTTTTTGTTTTCTTTTTCTTTTTTTGTGTTTTGCTTTTTTTAAGAGCACCTAAAGCGTACAGCTTACAACACGATGCCTTCGATAGTCAAAAGTTTATTTTCGCTATAGCATACTTTTAGGTGCTTGACTGCTTCGGGTAGCAGCAGCATTACACTCTTTAGGCTACGTGCTGCCGTTGATACTGCTGCTACTCAATAGGCCGTCTCTTATGTGTATATGTGTGTGTGTTGGTGTGTGTGTGTGTGACGCTTAACTGGTATGGCTGTATGTTCGGTTTGTTTGCCCAATTATTTATGTAGCATACTTTTCGGCAGTCAAAGTATTTTATAGTCTTCGAGCGAGCAGCGAAATACGTTAAAAATGTATTCTTTCGCTTTTTCGCTCGCTGTTGGATTTTTGTATTTTGTATTTTTTTTTTTTTTTTTTTCTTTTAACAAAGTCCTTTATGTCGATATTGGTGCGGAATTTGTGTAAGCTGCTATATCGTTATTTTTTATTTTATGTGCTTTTTATTTTTTATTGGAAAACACCTTGGGCTGCTTTTTCTCGCTGTTGTCGTTGTCGATGTCGTTATTGTTGTTGTTTGTTTGTTTGTTTGTTTGTTGTTATTGTTTGTCCTATTGCAGTGCCATTAAATATTGAAATTGTTCTTTTTATTTATTTTTTTTTTGCTCCTATCTGCTGCAGACAAACTGGCGACATTTATTTTAGTTTATTTCCTTGACAGTCGTTCTCTTTCAGCTGCCCTAATTCACGCTTTTTTCTCCAAAACTGCTCTTGTCTGATGTTCTTTTTTTGGAATTTTTCTTTCTTTTTCTCCTTTCATTAATAAGTCAGTGCCGAACTTAAAGTTCCTGCGTTATCCTTGTAAGTTGTTCGTAAACTTTTCTGTTTGCGTATTTTTTTTTTTTTTTTGTTTTTTTTTTATTTTGCTGTTTTTGTTCAGGAAAAGTTTTGCAAAACTTAAAACTTTGCATGCAATGCAAAAAAACACTGCGATTGTGTCATTTTGTATTTTATTTCTTTTTAAACAAATTTTTTTCATAAACTAATTGGCAGATATGTATGTATATGAATGAAAGATGCTCTAGAGATTATTTGTTAAAGTTTTTGGCTCCAAAAGAAAATGCTTATTAAGACAAAAGTACCAACAATATATGTGAGGCCGTTAAGACTGCTGAAAAGATACATTTTCTTTACAGAAAAACAAAACAAACACAAATAGAACAAATATATGTACGATAAATGTTCTATACATTAAAACATGAAAGCAACTGTAAAAGTTCAAATCAATGTTAAACTCGACATCCAAATCCAAAACCAAATCCTAATCCAAATCCACAACCAAATCCAAATCCAAATCCAAATCAAAATTCAAATCCAAATACAAATCCAAATCCAAATCCAAATCCAAATCCAAAATCACATCCAAATCCAAATCCAAATCCAAATGCAAATCCAAATCCACCTCCAAATCCAAATCCAAATCTAAATCTAAATCCAAATTCAAATACAAATTCAAATTCAAAATCAAAACCAAAATCAAAATCAAAATCAAAATCAAAATCAAAATCAAAATCAAAATCAAAATCAAAATCAAAATCAAAATTAAAATCAAAATCAAAATCAAAATCAAAATCAAAATCAAAATCAAAATCAAAATCAAAATCAAAATCAAATTCAAATTCAAAATCAAAACCAAAATCAAAATCAAAATCAAAATCAAAATCAAAATCAAAATCAAAATCAAAATCAAAATCAAAATCAAAATCAAAATCAAAATCAAAATCAAAATCAAAATCAAAATCAAAATCAAAATCAAAATCAAAATCAAAATCAAAATCAAAATCAAAATCAAAATCAAAATCAAAATCAAAATCAAAATCAAAATCAAAATCAAAATCAAAATCAAAATCAAAATCAAAATCAAAATCAAAATCAAAATCAAAATCAAAATCAAAATCAAAATCAAAATCAAAATCAAAATCAAAATCAAAATCAAAATCAAAATCAAAATCAAAATCAAAATCAAAATCAAAATCAAAATCAAAATCAAAATCAAAATCAAAATCAAAATCAAAATCAAAATCAAAATCAAAATCAAAATCAAAATCAAAATCAAAATCAAAATCAAAATCAAAATCAAAATCAAAATCAAAATCAAAATCAAAATCAAAATCAAAATTAAAATCAAAATTAAAATCAAAATCAAAATCAAAATCAAAATCAAAATCAAAATCAAAATCAAAATCAAAATCAAAATCAAAATCAAAATCAAAATCAAAATCAAAATCAAAATCAAAATCAAAATCAAAATCAAAATCAAAATCAAAATCAAAATCAAACCAAGACCAACTAACTAGACCAGAACTAGAACTAGAACTAGAACTAGAAATAGAACTAGAACTAGAACAAGAACTAGAACTAGAACTAGAACTAGAACTAGAACTAGAACTAGAACTAGAACTAGAACTAGAACTAGAACTAGAACTAGAACTAGAACTAGAACTAGAACTAGAACTAGAACTAGAACTAGAACTAGAACTAGAACTAGAACTAGAACTAGAACTAGAACTAGAACTAGAACTAGAACTAGAACTAGAACTAGAACTAGAACTAGAACTAGAACTAGAACTAGAACTAGAACTAGAACTAGAACTAGAACTAGAACTAGAACTAGAACTAGAACTAGAACTAGAACTAGAACTAGAACTAGAATTAGAACTAGAACTAGAACTAGAACTAGAATTAGAACTAGAACTAGAACTAGAACTAGAACTAGAACTAGAACTAGAACTAGAACTAGAACTAGAACTAGAACTAGAACTAGAACTAGAACTAGAACTAGAACTCGAACTAGAACTAGAACTAGAACTAGAACTAGAACTAGAACTAGAACTAGAACTAGAACTAGAACTAGAACTAGAACTAGAACTAGAACTAGAACTAGAACTAGAACTAGAACTAGAACTAGAACTAGAACTAGAACTAGAACTAGAACTAGAACTAGAACTAGAACTAGAACTTGAAATAGATCAACACATAGACGTTATCGTGCACGTAACCACCAAACATTTTTAAATCCTTACGTCATACACTTTATTGAAAATCACTCACACGAGCGCAAATTATAATCGCCTCAAACGCAACAGCATTTTTAACAACAACAACACGCTTAAAAGCACACATACAGCCACAATATTTACACATAAATATGTATCAACACTATACAACAGTGTAAACAGTGCCAAATGTAGTTGATGATGTTGTTGTTATTGCTGCATATGTTGTTATGGTTGTTTTTGTTGTTGTTGCTGTTGATGTTGTTATTATTTTCACTATTGCTCTTTTACAATTGTGGCCGTTCGACACAAAAGCAGTTTTATTATAATAGTTTTTCTAAAGGATTTCATCAAGTTATGCCAAGATATTTTCTAGCTCACACTCACACATAAAAGTCAAGAACGCACACAATAAAACACACACTC
Organism: Tetanocera ferruginea; assembly: GCA_958299015.1. Lineage (NCBI taxonomy): Eukaryota > Metazoa > Arthropoda > Insecta > Diptera > Sciomyzidae > Tetanocera > Tetanocera ferruginea. Next base: position 146,230,440 of record OY282641.1, read on the forward strand.
GCGCACACATACACAATTGCATATTTTATATATTTATATAAAAAATTCTAGTTAGATTTCACACATGTCTGTAAATATTGCGCTTGATTGCATGCATACATCTATTTATCTATATATCTATCTATCTTCATATAGTTATGTGTATGTATGAAAAAATCTTTTGTTTGTGCTTATGTGTGTTAGTGTGTGCTATTGTTCGTTTGTTGCTTTTGTCTTTTTGATTGTATTGTATGATCATCCCATTTAACGCACACATAAAAACAGGAAAAACTTTATTTAGCACGCTTCAAATGCTGTTGCGTGTTATAGTTAGTATCTTTTGTTAGCGGAAATGGGGTGCATCTTTGAAGTTATGTGCTTAAAGATCCAGCTTTGAATAAAAATTTTTCAGTTTTATAGTTTTTAGTTTTGACTCAAATTCTAGTATTTGAATGCAGAAATTTAAAACAAATTCTTTTTATATTTTTAACAGGTCTTAAAAAATTAGTTTGAATTTTTTTTTCTTTTTTTTTTAATATACTTAATTATTTATTTAAACTTTTTCATTGGCTCAGAAAGTTGCCATTTACATGTTCTAACTAATGAGTTGAACACTGGGTTTATTAGAAATTTTCTGAGTATTTGTAGAAATGTTGCATTGACGTCTATAGCAAAAGTATTTCTTTTCATCGTTGTTGACAGCTTCAACTCATGAAAGCTTTTCAAAGAAGTTAAAAGCAGCGCTTTGAAATGTTAATTTTAATAACTTTAAAACAAACTTTTTCAAGCTTTTCAAAAATATGCTACAAATTCGGAACGAAAAACTTTACGCCTCAAGTTATGTTTTACCAAATAAACACACAAGATATACTTGTACAAAACTTTAACCCAAAAATTTATAAACAAAAGCTTGACAGAAACAAAAGCCTTTTACAAAACAACACAAAAGTTAACAATAGTTTGAAAACACACACATACACACTCTCCCATAGACGCTCTACTCAATGCCATTCCACACACGCACACACACACATACTGGCAAACAAACGCATGCATTACACATGTAAAATTAAGCGCTTAATGTTGTTTTTGTTGTTGATTTTGTTGTGCTGTTGTTGCTGTTTTTATTGTTGTATTGCAGATAATATCGCCATGATATTTGCTAAAAACTTTTGCAACAAACACACAACAAAACCTCAGCCAAGAACAAAAGAAAGTTGCAGGAACTGTAGAGCGGATATAAAAGGATGTGTGAGAGCATAGCAAGGTGTTGAAAATTGAATGAAAAAACTTAGAGACAAAGTATGCTAGCTTAGGCGGTTGTTGGCTGTTCGACATACATAATATGATGAAGGGTAGATTTAGTAAATTTATTAATGAGTTTTGGTTGAACTTAACAAGTAAAATGCAAACATGCGCTGAACTTTTAAGAGGGTGAAAAAGCTTTGAATATAAGAAAATAAAAGAAAATTAATGAAAAAAATTCAATCTAAAGGAAAACAACGTGTTTCTATTTGGTATCCAATAACAATATTTTTTAAATATCTATCTTCCAATCCACTCAAACACACTGACAACCTTACAGAGGTTAAATAATGCCCGAGAGAAAAAGTTTTTTGGTTCTCTTTTCATAACACTACAATTAGTCTTATAAAAATATGCTTTGGCGTCACTCTAGATACTGATCGAATAGACCAAAAACATTTAATAACAAAACCTTCGAAATTTTAAAAGCGCTTTATTTGGAGAGCCATTTAGAGGTTAAACATGCATCGTTCCGTACTCGTTTTATGCTATAGACCAAGGCTAAAAAAGTTTCAATAAAAGTGAAATTCATATAAAATTGTGTATCGCTTAATTTTTCACTATTGACAAAGGGCCATTATATGGATCAGTGCTATTTGTTAGAACCTTTCTATACCTTTTTTTTCTAAGAACAACTTCTATCGTCATACCAATATGCTATAGTTCGTAGTCTGGAAACTGTGTCTATTCCCAGTTTGCTTGTTGATAAGTTCGGCACTACATCTTTGCTGAAGGAGTCCTTAAGAGAAATGGAAATGGAAGTGTCTACAGATAAGATATAGATGTCGATACAAGCAGAAAAGTCAATGCTGCACGTTCTGAAATTAATAATTTGAAGCCACGACATTGACGCTGACCTTCTCCAATTCTGGAGTAAGCAACAATACGCGTCACATAATTTGTGGCTTGGGCTTGTATTAGCTTGCATTTTCCATGCCAACAACTTCATCCACCAACAAAACAAGTATCTGTGGTTCGATCGTTCTCAGCTTTAAAGCTTATTCTAAGTGATCTCCGATGCAATATTGCAGAAGAAACTTTTAATTAAATAATGTTTGTAAAACACAATTTCAACAAACAGACACATGTATATAAATGAAAAAAATGAAAAAAGGCCTAAGTGAATTTTTTACTGATATTTGACATTTATGACCGAAAAAAAAATTCATCTCAGAAACTGTCAACCTTAAAATGTATTCATATAAAATAAAAGTTGTGCATTAACCACAACAATTTTTTTTAAAATAATTGTTATTTATAACTAAAATGCATTTTAGCCGATTTAAATGATTATTTTCAAACGATTCCAAAAAAGTTGCGGAACTGTTATGTCACTATTGAAAACTGTTTACCCGATAAAATTTGCTGCCTAAATTGATGAAATACCCGTATGTGCAAAGGGTCCTTACGGTAACCCATTTTACAATACTTTGCGTCCAAAAATCATAATTCCTGGAAAAGTCCAAGTACAGAGCCAGTCAAAATCCCAACACTTTCAAACAGTACCGAAGCATACTTAACACAACCATTTTAGAACTGTTTAAATGGAAATATGTTGTGAACTATGACAGTACATTGCATCGTGAATGTAACTCTTGCTTGATGCTGATGGTGATTTTTTTGACGTAGAATTATGTCTTACAGCGCGGTTTGTATGGGATCGTTTTAACAAATTTTTTCAAGGCGATGAAACTTTTTTGGCGAATACTTTAGGGTATACCTACAACCTTTACCACTCATCGTTCAAATATAATATATGTGCTTAAATATCAGCTACATCCTGCGCTGAATGAATATCTAATTTTAGATTTTGTCACTATTATATTAAAGTCATAAAATAGTAAAATAAAAGCAGAAATATGCATGTGTTTATATAAGAAAATCAGTCATCAGCTTCTTATGCTGTGCCTGCTGCTTTCTTTGTTTTTATTTCGTTGTTTGTGCTTGTGTTGTTTTTGTTTTATACGAACTGATTCGCAGGTTTTATCGTCATCGTAAGTCGCTCATAAAAATACTCTTTTTTATGAGTTTATTTTCGGCTCGCAAATATGATTTATAATAATGAATTTTTTATGGCTCTTTTTGGACTTATCATAATGGCGGTTTTAAGACTCATATTTATTACTTTTTTAATATTCATACTAAGTACTCTTTTAAGACTCATATCTAATACTCCTTCAAGACTCATATTTAGTACTCTTTGAAAACTCATATTTAATACTGTTTTAAAACTCATACTTAGTACTCTTTTAAGACTCATTTTAAAATAATATTTAAAACTCATATTTAGTACTCTTTAAATACTCATATTGAATACTCTTTAAAGACTCATTTAAGAAGACTTTTTAACAACAAACATTTGTTGTAGTTTAATTAAATGCATGTATATCGCCACAAGTTCTTATTTATTTATAAAAAAAAGTGCTTTTGCATAATCCAATGGTATTCTTATTTGTATTATATACACATATAACTTTAAATTTTTTAAATCTCCTCGGAGTCTTATTGTCCCGAGTTCTCATGAAACACTCGTATATAAGACTCTTTTATAAGTCTTCTTTATGATAACGCATAAACAATGCAATACATGATCCTTTTAAGTCTTTTTTATGGATAAACATATTACGGTCCTAATTAGGAGTCTTTAATGAGTTTTTTTTGTGTAGGCATATTCAGGAGTCTTTTAGGAGTCTTTTTTTTTTGAGCAATAATTTAACAGTCATATTAAAGACTCTTTCATGAGTACTTTTAGGATAAATTTTTGGAGATTTTGGACATTTTTTTGGATAGCCTGATAAACTGCATGCAGGAATGTTTCAATTTTATTTATAAAAAAGAATTGTTAGTTAGAAACAAAAACACTAACAAATACACGAAGTTTATTTGCAAGAAATGAAAACATATTGAACTTTTTGTTTTCTAATAGAATGCCTTTAAGATCGGTTAAGTTAATGGGTTCTGCTTTCTTCCTCTGCTATTGCCTGTTTCAAACGCACGGCAGCACAGAAAAAACTGCTGCATATTTCATGCCACAGTTTTTGCTCTATACACTTCATACAAAGCGGTAAAATTGTTTCCTTTCACGATGCTTCCACTTCCGGCTCCGGCATTGAATTGATTTCATTTTAAATGCGCACCAATATCCTTTAATATCCTTCTACAAGTATACGAGATTCACATGCATTGACGTATTCATTGCGGAAAATGACAAAATTGCATTAGAGCATTTCCTATGACCCGCTGCCAGCTTAGCAATAAGAGTTGCAGTTGCATTCACATTAGGCCGCAGTCGCCCCAAACCAAATCAATCCAAGCCCTAATTTCAATTCAAACCTGTCCAAATCATGTGTGCTGAAATATCTCAACACAAAAAAAAAAAAAAAAAAAAAAAAAAAAACAAAACAACAACAAGAGCACGAAACATGCTTCCCAAGCGCAAGCATGCTCAAAAGTTGCACTTTACCAGAACACACCATTGCCCTGCTCCGACCCAACTACCACAGCACCTCTTCAATTTGTCAGAGCCGTAAAATGACAAATGAATGATTTTCGTACCTAGATTTTCCATTTTGTATTTTAGTATTCGTTCTCGTCGCTCGTCAACGTTGTCCTTGTGCTCTAGCATGGCACAACGTTGTGGGGTACCACTTCATTACTTCCGTTTCCTATGGCTTTGATTGGTTGCTATTCAGGAATTTTGCATTTAGTTTCGAGTGCACCTCATTGCAGTGGCAGAACGACGGAATTAGGATACGTTGTTGTCGGATTTTGGATCGCTGCGCAACGCAAAGCACTGCATTGCATTGCATTGCATCGAATCGCATCGCATCACATCGGATGTGTCCATGTCAGAGTGGTACTAAAGGGGAATTTCCTGTGAATTAATGAACAAGCAACTCAAGTGTGCTGGACAATGTGAGTGTGTGTGTGTGTGTGTGTGTGTAGTTTTTGCCTTCAGTTTCAACTCAACTTTGAGTTGATATTCCAATTATTGCATCATGGTAAGTAGCATGAAAACTGCTTTTGTTGGCTGTTGGGCTATTTTGGAATATTGTTTAGCAATTTAAGCAAGAAAGTGCTTTTGTGAAACGCCAAATGTTTGAAGCGCTATAAGAAATAGGAATTAATTTTGAAATTTTGAATTTCGTTTTAGGTTGTTATATAAAACGTTGCCTTTCTGAAAGGTTTTTTGGGAGTTTTATATAAAAATTCGTAAAATCATTGACTTTTTTTAGAATTTCTAAGAAAATTCATGTTACTATTCATTCGTGTTACTATTAAAAAAAAAAATTTGTAACAAAAGGCAAGCCCAAATGGCTCAACTAGCCATAACCATAAATATTAACTGTTTTTATATTCCGTAAAATTAAGTTTTAACAGTTTTGGTATGTGTTAAAAACTCACAATTAATTGCAAAACAGCAATTGAAGCAGTAGCTTCAATTTACATCTGAATCCTGGCTTCAGTTTAGCTGACTCAGTCTTCCTGCCACTCATTAAAACATATAAGCAATGCACATGATAATCTTTAAATTCAAATTCACAAAACATTTATGCATTGCTTTCAGGTATACTCATGAAAATTCGTATCAATCGAATAAATATCAATGAGTATATTTTTAATTCAAGTGCCTCAATCTGGCAAACCAAAAACAAAAACAGCAACAAAATCAAAGCCGAAACCAAAACGAAGCGATTTTTTTTTGTGGCTGTCCCTGATGTTGTTCAAATGCTCAACCACAAGTACTATTTGCAGTGCATAGTCATTGAACTCTGACCGTTAGTTGTCTCTCTCACTCTTAATGTCTTCATCTCATCTAAATGGCTAACTGTAGTTTCAAATAGCCAACCACTGTACTATATAATGTTTCCAATAACCACACTTGCCACTTCATCGACAACTATCGTTTGCAACGACAGGTTGATGCATCAAGATAACTGCATATCCTGCAGAAACATTAAGGAGTTATAATTAACTGTATTTCTAATAGAATAATTTGAGTTTTGTTAAAAGATTTCGATTTTATATTTATGAAAAATTTATATATATATGTAAAATTTTAGCAATAAAATTACTACAAAATATCCTGATTTTCATAATCCTCATAGTCTAAATAACAATATTTAATACTTATTTATTTTAATTCTTATTGATTTGCTTATTTTGATAAAATTCCTTAAAATTAATTTTGAATTTATTTTTCTCTTCCCAGGTGACGCCGCTGCAATGAGGACGATCCGTTAGCGGCGTTGACTATGGGACCAGAGGCATGGGCGTGTGTGCGGACCCTGGGTCTTACCGGTGGTGTCAGGCATTAAGCCGGTCGCGTTCATCGTTCGCCACAAACCAACAAAAACAGCAACAGCAACAACAACAACAACAACAAAAACAAAAACAACACTATAAACAATCAACGAAGCTGCCTCAGACAGCAACAAAAGCCTACAATATTTCCACGAATACGACAACAACTACAACAACAACAGCGACAACAACAACAACAGCGACAACAACATCAACAACACCAACAAGAGCGAGCTATTCTAACTATCAGAATACATCGAGGCTCGCCGCCACAACAGACAAAATTGCTCAAACACCGAAAATTATTTCGATACGAAATCATCGAAATATTTCACACGTATTGAAATCGTTTCAATTCGTTTTTTTGGTTTTTGTTATTTTAGCAAAAACAACATACGCAAATATACCAGGTAAGTGTGTACAAATATGGAGTTTTTTACATTCATTTTTGAAATAATATAAAAAACTGTTGGTTTTAAAGGAATTATTAAGCATAACAAGGATGCTTAAGAATATGCATTTGTGTTAACATAAGACTTTTTAAGCCAAGTAAGATTTTAATAAAGATACAGCTGCGGTCAAAATAATAGTAGTGCCCACAAAGTTTCTACAAAAATTTTAAATAAAACTCGCACGTTATAATAATTTTTGTTAAGACTTAATATTCTCCACATCTTATCTTTTATTTAACAAAAATTCTGAACAAAAACAAGCTTTTAGCTTAAAACAACTTAAAATATTTGCCACTTGCGTCATATAACAGCGGTCAAAAAAATAGTAGTGATGATAAAAATGATGATTCAACAAAAATAGAAAAATAACAAAAAATATGGTAATTAACTGCACAGTTCAGATAAATTGTAATTCTTTCTTGCAATTAATACTTAGTTGTATGACCTGTTTTAGCAAATACTGCTTTACAACGACGAAGCATTGAGTTCACAAGATTCTGACATGTACCTTGATAGGTATGGAGTACAAATTGGTTCAATCTCTTCTCAAAGCTGATGTTTGTCTGAAGGTTTAGAGTCAGCAATACCCTTCCCTTTGTAACATCCCATCACAAAATTTTCCATCGGATTTAGATCCGGCGACTGAGCGGGCCACTCCAAGAGCACGATCCGATTGTCCAAGAACTACTTCTTCGCAAAGTTTGCTCATATGTTTCGTGTCGTTATCTTATTAATAAACCCATATTAGTGGCAACACCTCTTGGGCATAGGGGAGCATAATTTCCTGTTACACTTTGACGTAAAAATGTTGATCTATTAATGCTTCTATACAGTAAATTGGACCAACAAGCCATGGTTTCGTCACCATCGTGCTGAATGGTTTTTGTGGCATACTTCGGCTTGAACTGACTATTTTTTGGGAGTTCGAACATATTGACGAGACCCTTTACCACCGTATATTAAAATTTGAACTTGTGCGACCATCAAATGTTCCTTCATTTTACTTGTTACGAAGAATGATCTCTTGCGAACTGAATCGTTTTTTGAACATGCTTCTTGGTTAAAAGTGGCACTTGACGAGGACCATGCGTACTTAAATATTTTCCGGTAAGAAGTCTACGTAAAGTACGAATGCTTGCGTTGTATTAAGCTCTTCTTATATTTGTACTGCAGTGGCAAATGGATTGGCTTTATAGTACCGTACCACTCATTTCATCAATTTCACCGTCATAACTGTCTTCTGTCCACGTGTCTCTGTTTTATTATTTAAAACATTTATGTATTTGATGGCATTTAAAATTCGTGGTTGATCTACATTTGAGCAGATTTTCAACCTCTTTGTATGTTTTGCTCTCATAATTTTTTTATCAATTCCCGCTTTTCAACAGAACAATGTTTCCTCGTCCTATTTCAAAATACGGCACAACTAAATTTTGTTTTTATATAAACTGATGGAAAATAGCTCAATACTTACTTTTTTGTATATTTTTAATATAATTTAGCAAAACTTTTCAATGCTTTGTTTGTATTAATAAAACGCTACAATTTTTTTGACCGCACAAATCTGCATCAATTCTCAATAAAAGTAAATTTACAAAAACAACAAAGAGTTGTTGTCTACAAGATCAGATCACCAGATATACTCACCATATAACGGTATAAAACAGACGAGACGAGTAACAGGCTTGTTTACAAAATAATGTGCTTGATCACTTTTCATATTTGGCACTACTATTATTTTGACCGCACATTATTTTGACTGTATACATTTGTTTTTCTTAAATATTTCCTATATTTTGATAAAAATTTCGCTATGAGAATTTATCTTCAATAAAAACAAATTTTTTCTCAAAATAAATAGTCTCAAAAATAAAAAGTTTACTCTAAAAACAATATATTTTTTTATATATTTCTCTTTTTCATAGAAGCTATTTGTCAGTTTGTTTTTGAGAATTTTGAGAATTGCATTGAAAGAAATACATTCTCTGGAGCAAAGTCTATGCCATTTTTCTCTAAATTTTATGCCTTTTTTATCATATTCCGAGAAACTTTTTTCTGAGTGTGGTTTTCCTAATGTTCTAACTTAAAGGTCCTTTAGCTTGGTTGATGGTTCAGATATAAAGTGGATCAAGTCATGAATTTTTGATTTGGAATAAAACAACTAAAAGTTTATGGTTTATATACAGTTCTATAGAGACTGGTGTGAAGTTAGCATACGGCGAAATGCAGCATTCGGCGAAAAAAAACTTAACAGAGTTCTGTTAGCAACAGTGGAAATTTTAACAGAGAAAAAGTTAAAAATTTCTGTTACTAACAGATTTATATAAATAAAAAGCTCTTTTTATTTTGCTCTTTTAATTTCATTGCAAACAACGAAACAAATATAACAAAATAAAAAAAATAATAAAACGGCATTAAAATTAATTTTGAAACAGTTTTTGTATTGTTCCAAAAATTGACAAAAATGTTTGTTCTATAAATGAAAAAAAAAAATGTTTCAAACCTTATAGAAAAGTGTTATGGCAGTATTATTGTTGACCTCAGGTATCTTCAGTACAACTAACATGGTTAAGTTTTTTTTTTTTATATGAGTTGGAATGTTTTAAGTTTTTTCATTTTGCAAATATTGGCCAAACTGTTAGAACCACAGTTTCTACAAATGGAAATAACTTTTAATCAAATCTAACACATAAGTGTAATGGCAGTTTCAACTTTAACCTCAGAAATTTTTATTAAAAAATCATAGCTCAGTTTTTTTTAAATTGAGTTGGAAAATTTTAACTTTTGTCACTTAGCCAAAATTGGCCAAACTGTTAGAACCACAGTTTCTTCAAATGGAAATAACTTTTTATCAAATCTAACACATAAATGTAGTGGCAGTTTCAACTTTAACCTCAGAAATTTTTATTAAAAAATCATAGCTCAGTTTTTTTTAAATTGAGTTGGAAAATTTTAACTTTTGTCACTTAGCCAAAATTGGCCAAACTGTTAGAACCACAGTTTCTACAAATGGAAATAACTTTTAATCAAATCTAACACATAAGTGTAATGGCAGTTTCAACTTTAACCTCAGAAATTTTTATTAAAAAATCATAGCTCAGTTTTTTTTAAATTGAGTTGGAAAATTTTAACTTTTGTCACTTAGCCAAAATTGGCCAAACTGTTAGAACCACAGTTTCTACAAATGGAAATAACTTTTTATCAAATCTAATACATAAGTATAATAGCAGTTTCAACTTTGACCTCAGAAATTTATATTAAAAAATCATAAATCAGTTTTTTTTAAATTGAGTTGGAAAATTTTAACTTTTGTCATTTTGCCAAAATTGGCCAAACTGTTAGAACCACAGTTTCTACAAATGGAAATAACTTTTTATTAAATCTAATACATAAGTATAATAGCAGTTTCAACTTTGACCTCAGAAATTTATATTAAAAAATCATAAATCAGTTTTTTTTTAAATTGAGTTGGAAAATTTTAACTTTTGTCATTTTGCCAAAATTGGCCAAACTGTTAGAACCACAGTTTCTACAAATGGAAATAACTTTTAAACAAATCTAATACATAAGTGTAATGGCAGTTTCAACTTTGACCTCAGAAGTTTTTATTAAAAAATCATAGTTCAAAATTTTAAGCTCTTGACTAGAATACCGCCTTAAGTGATTCTAATAAGAAATTTTTCCAGACTTAAGGACGCTCTCAACTTAATTTGAGTTGGCAATTGGGTCACTTGACAATGTATCTTACATGCCTTTTGTAACTTCTGTATAGCTAGCGTTATTTTTGGCTTCCCCCATTAACTTTTACGGGCTATAATTTGGATTTCCTGAGTTTTTTGTCAACTTACTTTGTTTTTGTATACTTCCTGTGCGGAAAGAAAATTTTTTCGCAAAATTGTCAGCTTATTCTTCTGGTAAGTACATTATTTCGTTTTGACTTTAAAATTTATATGCTCTGCCGTGTTTTGGTGAATTGGGTAACATATTCCCGATAACAGTTTTTCCCTATCATAGTTTTAGTACCTGTTTAGTATCTGTTCCAAATTAATTTTTCGAAAAAACTCGTATGTTGAAGCAATGTTGAATTCAAGTTGGCATTTATGCTGGACACGTGATCAGCACCTTCATAATACTCTTAAGGCGGTCTTCTCATTCAAAACCCGTTTTTTGGACCCTTTTTAAAAAAATTCTTATTTGAAAACGCAAAGAATAATTGAAAACTTTTTTATTTATTGTATTACAAAAGTTTCAAAGTAAATAAAAAAATTTTTTTGCCTCGATACGTGGGCTGTTCAAAAAGTAATGAGACTTCAAAGTTGGTGGTGAAAAAAAAGGTGTCGTCACGGCGGCCACGATTCCGGGTCTCCGGAGCGTCTGAAATGAAAAAAAAAAACGGGGTTATAATCAGTATAGATGTAATACTCGGGTGAACCTCAAGCTAAATTTTGTGATTTTTTTTGACAAAATGGCGGCCATTCAAAAAAAAAATTCAATTTCGGGCTTTTTTTTTGTAGTTTAGTGTAAAAAAAAAAAATAGTAAAAAATTTTTTAAAATTATGGTCGAGGTTCACCCGAGATTAGTGACAATTCTGCGTCGATACCACTTTGTTTCATGAAAATCGGTTCAGTTGAACTGGAGATATCATGGCCGCCAGTTCGAAAAACGTGGTTTCGAGATAAACGCGTTTAAAGTTTGAAGTAATTGAAGTAATGACGAAGACCTTGCTTCACAAAAAAGGCTGTATCTTCTAAAGTATTTCGAATTTCTAAAAATCCTTTTAGGGGCATATTCACAACTACCCAAGCTATAAATAAATGCAAAACAAAAAGTCGAAAAAAAAAGTTGCTCAATGAGAAGACCCCCTTAAGGTCTACCTTAAAATTGATAACTTAGTCGAAAATTGGCATTTTGTTGCACAGTATTTTTACAAAAAGTATTCGCTTTAGTTGCGTAAATTGGTTGCACTGATCACAAATCATAAGAAAATTTTAATCTATGACATCCTTTTCCTACCTCAATATGGCTTGAAAGTTAATTAAAAATTGCTGCACTGTGTTAGTTAAGCTTTCTCAGAACACAGTTATCAATGAAGAAAAGTTCTTGAGATTGGTAGGCAAAAAAAAAAATTGATTTATATGAACAACAAAAAATGCCCAACCACCAGCCACGTCATGGTTTTCTTAACTAAGACTAACATGGATGCTTTTTGCAAAAATCTTACAGCAAAAAATTAAGCTTCAACAGCTGAGTTGAAAAAGAAGAAAAAAAAAATAAAAACATAGAAAGAACTTTGAGAGGGTGCTCAACAAAATGCCATATAGCGACTTAGCTGAACACATATGTAGCAACAAAAACAACAAGAAAAAAAAAAAAACCAATCACACTCACTCACACACAATCCGCCAGATGCTGAGTTATACACACTTGAGTTACTGTTACTTTACGCAGCAGGATAACGAGTGGCAACATCAGCGTGGGCCTGCTCAGCAACATTAGCAGCATCAACGGCATCAGCAGATTCAACGGAGAATCAACAACAATAATAACAACAACTCGATAGCACTCGATAACGATGAAATGCCTTAAATTGATGCGTTGGAAAGCAGCGAAGGGGTGCGTTGCGTTGCGTTGACATGCGCCGTGGCATGAAGTACGGTGCGGTACAGTGCGTGCCGCAATACGCTGCTTGGAGTTTAATTAAATTCCAGCAATGTTGCCCCTGCCGCTGTCGCTGTCGCTGCTGCTGCTAGCATTACAATCACAGCAGATACAGTTCGAATAACAGTTATCGAAAAAATAAATACAATAACAAAAAAAAAGCAAAAAAAAAAAAAATAAAGGGGCTGTAGAAGCATCTAAGTCATCGCTAACGATGGTTTGGTAATAATCAAGCAGAAAAAATAGAACAAAACAACAAAAAAAACAGACAGGCAGGCAGTTGCCGCTGGCACTAAAGAACGCGGCTCATATATGAAGATGATGCTGATGTTGTTGTTGTTGATGATGATGATGATGTTGTTGTTGATTATGACGTTGTTGATGACTGGCATGACGAACTGTTGTTGTTGATTAAATTGGTTACTCGATTGCTTTGCTGCTGGGTTAAGGTCTGTGAAGTGGCAAACTTTGTAACGAGCAGCGACGTTGGCAGGACACGTACAACATACAACAACAACAACAACAACAACAGCAGGCTCAATAGACAATGAAAAGCACTCACCTAATCGCACACATTCACAAACCCACACACTTTTATGCAGACGCCCACATTGAACCACTCACAAACACAGTCAGCCACACACTGGCAGCTGTATTAGATACTTGAACAAAACAAAATAACGCAAAGCGCAGTTTATCATCGATATGGCAGCACTTTGAATGCTGTCGCTGCTGCTGCTGCTGCTGCTTTTGAGCATTATGTGTATGTGGCGCACCGGATATCAGCCGAGATCCTTAATCATTGCTTAGTGGGCTATAATAAGCAGCTTTGCGCTACAACAACAGCAACGACAACAACTAAAATACAATAACGTTGCTCATGCAGTTGTTGTAGCCAGCGGTGGCGTTTATATTGGTCATCAAAATGAAATGTGTTGATGAGCTGCCTGCTTTTCTGCCTGCCTGACCGCCAGGCATGACATGCATTATTTTCGACCACTGAGCAGTAAATTGTGATAATTTTTATTATGTATGCTAGTATGTTGGGTCAAGTCAAGTTAGGCAACATGACTACAAACAATTTATGTCAAGTGAATGAGAACTTCTAAATATCAAACTGACATATTCACACACTCACTCCCTCACTTACTGCATTATTTATGGCAAGAAATAAGCCATAACATGTGCCCAAAAAATAGCTTAAAGCAATGGAGTTTTATCTCTAAATAACAAAGTTCAACACATAAAAAATATGAAAGACTTCTTAAAACGGTTGTGGTACGAAAAGCCAAAAAGAAATGCTAATGTGCATTTCAAAAAGAAAGGAGTTAAAGCGAAGTAAAAGAAATTCTCGCCAGGTGAAGAAATCTGCTGTTCAGGAGGCAAAAAAATGCTTTTAAAGCTAAAGAATCTGTAGAAGTTGGAAACACAACTTTATAAAAAGAAAGAGTCCTTGATTGTAGTCGATAAAGAAAATATCCAAAAACGAACGCAGCAATAATGGCTAGTAAGAAAAATCTGAGCCTAATTGGAAGGCAGCCTAAAAAAGGGCAGTTCTATGCACGTGATGAAAACCGTCAAAGAGAACTCGACGACATGTCAAAAGATAAAAAGCCGAGGCGTTCACAGCGGAACTAATTAATATTTAAATTAATAAAATATTTTCAATATGACAAAATAAGTTGATTTAGTCTTGTTAGTTGTTATCCAATCTAGATCTGGAACAGATGGTATCAAAACTATGATAGGGAAAAACTGTTATCGGGAAATATATTAGCCAATTAACCAAAACACGGAAGAGCAAATAAATTTTAAAGCGTAACGAAATTATTTACTTACCAGAAGAAGAATAAGCTGTCAATTTTTGCGAAAAGATTTTCTTTCCACATAAGGAAGTTAACAAAAACAAAGTATGTTGACTAAAAAGGATATTTAAAATTATAGCCCGCAAGAATTAAGGAGCTTTACAGAAGTTACAAAAGTCACAAGTAAGTCACATTGCCAAGTGATCCATTTGCCAATTCAAATTAGGTATGCAGCGTACTTTAGTCTGAAAAAAATTTCAAATTTGAATCACTTAAGGTTGTACATATTCTTGTCTAGGGCTACAAATTTTGGGTGGTTTTTTAAAATTCGATAAAAAAAATGAAACAGTTTTGATACTATCGTAAGTGTAGACGTAGAATTTCGTTTAAGTTGTAACCTCTTCTACTCTGTCTTTTTGCTCGATTGTTTTGTCCATTTTGCAAGTATTTTTTTATTGATCTTCCGAAAATAAGCAAATAAATTAATAACACTCAATTATGAACTTCTTATCGAGACCAAAACAAAGAAAAACTTCAAATTAAGCATGAAAAAATAAGTAAAGACAGTCTAAAGTTGGTCTAAACCGACTATGAAATGCCCTAAACCTAAAATAAACAAAAAAAATTGGCCATTTCAGCCCATGAAAGGACTTTGACCGAGCTTCTTATGATCAATTGTGTTGTGTGTGTTATTAAATGTTTGCGCACAATTGACCGAGCACTGGACCTACATGTTTTATGCCGACTCCGAACGGCTAAAGTTTATGTTCTCAAGAAGCTTTACATGGCTTTATTTACTCTCTCTGGTTTGCCATTGTCTGCAGAGAGGTGGTGACCGAACAGAAAACTTTTTTATTGAAAAAACTTTCCGCCGCGGCTGGGGATCGAACCCGGGCTCCGAGCATGCTAAGCCACACACTTAACCTACATGCCACGGTCCTAACCCTAAACCTACTTTTCCAAAAAAAAAAATTATATTATTGAAAATGGGCGTGTCCGTAGGCGGATGAAGCCTATATTTTATATGCATTTAAATGTTGATGACAAATTTACACATACCAAGTTTTCTTCCTGTAGCTCACAGTTAATGCCTTTATTGTGCTTTCGCTATGGGAGATGGGCGTGTTCTTGGACGGATTACTCTCAAATTTTGAACAAACCTTAGTTTTGGTAAAAAATACATACATACCAAATTTAATCTCTCTATGACAAACAGAACCTTATTTATTGAGTTTTAAACTTTTTGGGCTGTATGGGAGGTAGGTGTGTTCGTAGGCGGATGACGTCCATTTTTCAGAATCATCTTTGGTTTGCCATAAAAAACATATATGCTAAATTTTATCTCTGTAGGTTAAACAGAGGCTTATTTATTGCGTTTTAAATTTTTGGGTTGCATGGGAGGTGGGCATGTCCGTGAGCGGATGACGTCCATTTTTCGAAGACACCTTTTTGTTGATATAAAACATATATACACCAAAGTTTATTGTTGTAGGTTAATTATGAGCTTATTTATCAAGTTTTCAATTTTTGCGTTGTATGGGAGGTGGGCGTGTACGTGGGTGGATGATGTCCATTTTTCAATACCATCTTTGTGGTGATACAATACACATATATACCAAATTTTATTGTTGTAGGCTAATTATGAGCTGAGTTATGCAGTTTTCAATTTTTGGGTTGTATGGGAGGTAGGCGTGTCCGTAGGCTGATTCAAAAATTGGGTTCATGTGACTATGTGTACCAAGTTTCATTCAATTATCTTAACTCCTTCTGCTTATCCTGTGTATACGGACAACACACAGACGGACAGACGGACGGACGTACGGACATGGATAGCTCGACTCACGAGGTGACCCTGATCAAGAATAAATATACTTTTCTATACCGGACTCGCTTCGTTCTATGCGTTACAAACGTTTGCACATAGTTAATATACCCTGACCTTTCAAGTTTAGGGTATAATGAGGAAGCAAAAGGAAAACAAGCATAATGTCATATTTTTTTTATCATTTCGTTAAGCTTGATAGGTTGAGTTTATTGACTTAGTTGAAAAGAAGGTGAAGCAAATGCACTTTCCATTGGTGCCTTTTTCGTCTCTGTCACCACTTTTGCCACTTTTCTAATGTTTAGTTTGCGAGCTACACTCGCTAGTGTTAGTGGGATGTGGTATCCAAATTAATTTGAACTAAAAACAAAAATTAAAATTTTACGCCATCTATTGGGTAAAAGCATAAAACGAAATATAATCCAACTCGTTTTTTTCATAAGAGTTAAATCTAACCGGATCATAGACCCATTTTATTAAATTTTACAGTTTGAGTTCATTGACTGAGTTGAAAAGAGGTTGTGATTGACGTCTTGCGTAAAATAGAGCACTCATTTCTAAGTAGTTCACACAAGAATTGGGTTCTTGTGTGAAATAGTACATACAAGAACCCAATGAAGCCTGCGTATCAGTTCGTATAAAACGAAAAAAATACAAGCAAAAATAAAGTAACAAAAACAAAGAAAGCAGCAGGCACAGCATAAGTAGCTGATGATTGATTTACTTACATGCATTTTTCTACTTATATTTTACTATTTTGTGACTTTTATATAATAGTGACAAAATTAAAAATTAGATATTCATTCAGCGCAGGATATATCTGATATTTTAGTATATATATTATTTTTGAACGATGAGTATTAAAGGCTGTAGGTATACCCCAAAGTATTCGCCAAAAAAGTTTCATGCCCTTGAAAAAATCTGTTCAAACGACTCCATACAAACCCCGCTGTGAGACGTAATTCTACGTCAAAACAAACAATACTTTTACCAATCATTTATTAAAAAGATATTTATTGATATTTTTAAAATTTAAATAAAAATTAAAGAAAAAAAATTTTTTAAAATAAAAATCTTTAAAAGCGTTTTTCTCGAAACTACTTTTTATAAAACGTCTGACGTGATGTCTTAAGTTCCAATGAATAAATTACTTGGAAATTTGTTGTAGACCTTCTTTCTATATCCTTCTATTGTTGGAATTATAATTACTATAAATTTTTTTTTTTCAAATTATAAAACAGTTGCTAGTTCATTTGATCTAACCTTGCGTATTACTTGGTCTTCATACTTCTTCCACAAAACATTCATAAAAGGTATTTATTTTTTTAGGAGGAAAATGTGTAAGTCTTAAAACTTAGTCGAAAAAGTTTTGTATCCGCAAAAATCTGATCAATCTGAGGACTTTGAGATACTTATCGGTTAAAGAACCTCGCAGTTTACATCAGAGTAACCCTGAAGATGATTTTAAGATTTTTTTTATTTTTTATATTGTACAAACTTCATAATTCTAAATACTCAATTATAACGTTTAGTAGAAATCGCTGATTATAAATCCTGCATTTCTCAGCATATAGTTCTTCTCAGGGAATACTAAAAAATTTATTCGTAAAAATTGATTTAATTCTATTTATATTGTTATAAGCTTTTTATCTCTTTTATGCGTTTATTTTAAAGCACAAACAAACTTCTAAAAATAACGTTGAATTCCCTTTTGAAATATTGCATAAAAGTTATTTTGAATGCTGAATACTAATAGTGTTCATCATCATCATTATCCTGTGTCTGTTAATATCGCTCTTTCATTGGAATACGTTCTAGAGTCTTCAATTTTATTATCACTATTTTATTAAGCTCAATATTTTATAACCAAAATACATTTAATCCTGCTAAACAACTATAATCTTCGCATCATTGTCCTTGACTCATCTGGCAGTTAGTATTGGCATAATACACTATTCACGTCATAAGTCTTTCCACATCATCATTCCATTTTGTTAATAATAATTTTATCGTTCTTAATCTTATGCCGAATTATGATTTTCTCAGCATTTGTGCTGAATTTATTTACATTAGCATGATGTATTATTCGCAATCTAAATTCCAAATATATCCATATCCTTAATTTAAACAGTAAAATTCAGCCTTAGCGATATTATCACTAATGTTATCTTCTTAGCACTTGATTTAGCTTAACTTTAGCGTAATCTTCCAAATACTCAGTTTCATTATATTTGGCTTTTCAACACATGATTATGAACATTATCTGCACACAGCACTTATCCTTGATAAGTTCAAAGTTTAGTAGTCAGGGTTTAGTCTGAATACCATTATTGAGCTGTGGGAAAATATGTTCCCGAATCTTTCCATTAACCTTGAAATAATAATGAAGCATTTTATGCCTAACTTGCTCAACAATAACATTATGATTCACAATAAATCCGATTTCTGTCTTTTTTTTTCATTCATTTATAAACATCAGTCAACGTTAATATCCTTAAAACCATTAACTGAATCATTTTTTACACTTCTTGCCATTCAGCATAACTCCCATCAGCTCACGTATTATATTCGTCACCTGATACGACACCATATTCGGCACGCATTCAGCTTCTTTATCAATATTATCCATATCCTCATGTATATCCTTCATACATAAGGTTATCAACCGGAAACAGGAAATCATTTCTATCAACTGGCAGTTAATGTTTATCACACGCTGCTATCAATGGCAAAGGTACACAATAAATCAGCAACATAAAAAAAAGAGGCGAAGATGGAAAATATTTTTCTTTTATATCCACAAGATACAAACAATAGCAGAATAAAAGTCCTTGTACAAGGGCGATACGAACATAAAAAAAGATAAGCAGATTATTTTTGCTGCTGATTACATGTAACTGAATATTGCATGATAATAACATGATGTATAATATTTAAGGATAACAAAAGGATGCCAGATTAAATTTCTATCTAATATCTTATATCTTATATATCTTATATCTTATATCTTATATCTTATATATCTTATATCTTATATCTTATATCTTATATCTTATATCTTATATCTTATATCTTATATCTTATATCTTATATCTTATATCTTATATCTTATATCTTATATCTTATATCTTATATCTTATATCTTATATCTTATATCTTATATCTTATATCTTATATCTTATATCTTATATCTTATATCTTATATCTTATATCTTATATCTTATATCTTATATCTTATATCTTATATCTTATATCTTATATCTTATATCTTATATCTTATATCTTATATCTTATATCTTATATCTTATATCTTATATCTTATATCTTATATCTTATATCTTATATCTTATATCTTATATCTTATATCTTATATCTTATATCTTATATCTTATATCTTATATCTTATATCTTATATCTTATATCTTATATCTTATATCTTATATCTTATATCTTATATCTTATATCTTATATCTTATATCTTATATCTTATATCTTATATCTTATATCTTATATCTTATATCTTATATCTTATATCTTATATCTTATATCTTATATCTTATATCTTATATCTTATATCTTATATCTTATATCTTATATCTTATATCTTATATCTTATATCTTATATCTTATATCTTATATCTTATATCTTATATCTTATATCTTATATCTTATATCTTATATCTTATATCTTATATCTTATATCTTATATCTTATATCTTATATCTTATATCTTATATCTTATATCTTATATCTTATATCTTATATCTTATATCTTATATCTTATATCTTATATCTTATATCTTATATCTTATATCTTATATCTTATATCTTATATCTTATATCTTATATCTTATATCTTATATCTTATATCTTATATCTTATATCTTATATCTTATATCTTATATCTTATATCTTATATCTTATATCTTATATCTTATATCTTATATCTTATATCTTATATCTTATATCTTATATCTTATATCTTATATCTTATATCTTATATCTTATATCTTATATCTTATATCTTATATCTTATATCTTATATCTTATATCTTATATCTTATATCTTATATCTTATATCTTATATCTTATATCTTATATCTTATATCTTATATCTTATATCTTATATCTTATATCTTATATCTTATATCTTATATCTTATATCTTATATCTTATATCTTATATCTTATATCTTATATCTTATATCTTATATCTTATATCTTATATCTTATATCTTATATCTTATATCTTATATCTTATATCTTATATCTTATATCTTATATCTTATATCTTATATCTTATATCTTATATCTTATATCTTATATCTTATATCTTATATCTTATATCTTATATCTTATATCTTATATCTTATATCTTATATCTTATATCTTATATCTTATATCTTATATCTTATATCTTATATCTTATATCTTATATCTTATATCTTATATCTTATATCTTATATCTTATATCTTATATCTTATATCTTATATCTTATATCTTATATCTTATATCTTATATCTTATATCTTATATCTTATATCTTATATCTTATATCTTATATCTTATATCTTATATCTTATATCTTATATCTTATATCTTATATCTTATATCTTATATCTTATATCTTATATCTTATATCTTATATCTTATATCTTATATCTTATATCTTATATCTTATATCTTATATCTTATATCTTATATCTTATATCTTATATCTTATATCTTATATCTTATATCTTATATCTTATATCTTATATCTTATATCTTATATCTTATATCTTATATCTTATATCTTATATCTTATATCTTATATCTTATATCTTATATCTTATATCTTATATCTTATATCTTATATCTTATATCTTATATCTTATATCTTATATCTTATATCTTATATCTTATATCTTATATCTTATATCTTATATCTTATATCTTATATCTTATATCTTATATCTTATATCTTATATCTTATATCTTATATCTTATATCTTATATCTTATATCTTATATCTTATATCTTATATCTTATATCTTATATCTTATATCTTATATCTTATATCTTATATCTTATATCTTATATCTTATATCTTATATCTTATATCTTATATCTTATATCTTATATCTTATATCTTATATCTTATATCTTATATCTTATATCTTATATCTTATATCTTATATCTTATATCTTATATCTTATATCTTATATCTTATATCTTATATCTTATATCTTATATCTTATATCTTATATCTTATATCTTATATCTTATATCTTATATCTTATATCTTATATCTTATATCTTATATCTTATATCTTATATCTTATATCTTATATCTTATATCTTATATCTTATATCTTATATCTTATATCTTATATCTTATATCTTATATCTTATATCTTATATCTTATATCTTATATCTTATATCTTATATCTTATATCTTATATCTTATATCTTATATCTTATATCTTATATCTTATATCTTATATCTTATATCTTATATCTTATATCTTATATCTTATATCTTATATCTTATATCTTATATCTTATATCTTATATCTTATATCTTATATCTTATATCTTATATCTTATATCTTATATCTTATATCTTATATCTTATATCTTATATCTTATATCTTATATCTTATATCTTATATCTTATATCTTATATCTTATATCTTATATCTTATATCTTATATCTTATATCTTATATCTTATATCTTATATCTTATATCTTATATCTTATATCTTATATCTTATATCTTATATCTTATATCTTATATCTTATATCTTATATCTTATATCTTATATCTTATATCTTATATCTTATATCTTATATCTTATATCTTATATCTTATATCTTATATCTTATATCTTATATCTTATATCTTATATCTTATATCTTATATCTTATATCTTATATCTTATATCTTATATCTTATATCTTATATCTTATATCTTATATCTTATATCTTATATCTTATATCTTATATCTTATATCTTATATCTTATATCTTATATCTTATATCTTATATCTTATATCTTATATCTTATATCTTATATCTTATATCTTATATCTTATATCTTATATCTTATATCTTATATCTTATATCTTATATCTTATATCTTATATCTTATATCTTATATCTTATATCTTATATCTTATATCTTATATCTTATATCTTATATCTTATATCTTATATCTTATATCTTATATCTTATATCTTATATCTTATATCTTATATCTTATATCTTATATCTTATATCTTATATCTTATATCTTATATCTTATATCTTATATCTTATATCTTATATCTTATATCTTATATCTTATATCTTATATCTTATATCTTATATCTTATATCTTATATCTTATATCTTATATCTTATATCTTATATCTTATATCTTATATCTTATATCTTATATCTTATATCTTATATCTTATATCTTATATCTTATATCTTATATCTTATATCTTATATCTTATATCTTATATCTTATATCTTATATCTTATATCTTATATCTTATATCTTATATCTTATATCTTATATCTTATATCTTATATCTTATATCTTATATCTTATATCTTATATCTTATATCTTATATCTTATATCTTATATCTTATATCTTATATCTTATATCTTATATCTTATATCTTATATCTTATATCTTATATCTTATATCTTATATCTTATATCTTATATCTTATATCTTATATCTTATATCTTATATCTTATATCTTATATCTTATATCTTATATCTTATATCTTATATCTTATATCTTATATCTTATATCTTATATCTTATATCTTATATCTTATATCTTATATCTTATATCTTATATCTTATATCTTATATCTTATATCTTATATCTTATATCTTATATCTTATATCTTATATCTTATATCTTATATCTTATATCTTATATCTTATATCTTATATCTTATATCTTATATCTTATATCTTATATCTTATATCTTATATCTTATATCTTATATCTTATATCTTATATCTTATATCTTATATCTTATATCTTATATCTTATATCTTATATCTTATATCTTATATCTTATATCTTATATCTTATATCTTATATCTTATATCTTATATCTTATATCTTATATCTTATATCTTATATCTTATATCTTATATCTTATATCTTATATCTTGTTTATAATAACATATAAATGTTTCAATTTTCTTAGTTTTTTTTTTCAATTTTCTTTTGGACCTGTGTTTTGCTTACTTTATAAATTCAAAACAGTTTTTAGACAATTGAAAAATAAACTTGGTGAAGCTGTTGCTTCCTCATTTTAATATTTTTAGCTTGACTTGTAGTCTAGAAATATTAAAAAAGTTATTTAGATTGTATTGCATAATTTCTAGAAAGTTATGCACAGCAATAACAATGGCCATAACAAGAAAAACAGCTGTAATAATAAGCAATTACACAGCACAACATCATTTTGTAGAATGCGGCTGCTTTGGCAACCCTACAAAAATATTGCAGCCATTTATAATTTCAAGAAACAGCAGAACAGCAAGAAAAACGCAACGAAAAAAGGCGCAGTTTTTCGCCCTATTCTTTACAATGTTCTAGGAAAAGCAAAATAATTGCAAATGTTGCCATAAGTTTGTGTTAAGCTCCACACAATGCTTTTAAATGCGTGCTGAATGCAAACCAAACAAGTGGCAACGCTGTCATTAACAATTAGAAAAGCTTTGCCACTCGTTGTTGTCAAACGTTATAGAATAATCAATACTAAACATCATAGAACGACAGGGTCCTGCTTCGTCCTGACAACAACAGAGTGCGAAATTAACAGCTCATGTCAGCCACATGCCACGGTTGATGTTTTTTTATTGAATAACTTGTGACTGAATTGTAATTAATTGTAATTTAATAACAAAATTGAGTTTGAAATTTTGAGGTAACTTCAAAGCTTTTATTTAAAAGCATTTAATTGTATATATTTTGAAATCTTAATTGAGAGGAATTTAAATTTGTGGTAGCGCGTCTTTTATGTCAAGCATCTTTAAAGGAATTCCTGCCAAGATGCTACAACTTTGATGAAATAATAAGATGAAAAAACATTTCTAGTAATTTGATCAACATTTAAAAGAATTTAATGAAGGCAGCTTAAAGCACACAAATCGCAGTATTTATCATAAGCTTGAAGTTTGCGTTATCATTTAACTTGAATTTACATATGTATCTGTGTGCTCTCTGTGCCACTTTCAATATTAAATTTTTGGCATTTCTGTACTTAATGGCTGTAAAAGATTCAAACAATTGAAAATGTTTTTATTCTGCTTTAAGCGTCATAAAATGTTCATTAATGTTCAGTGCTAGGAAAAAAACAAAAATAAGCTTTTTCCATTTTGTTGCAATTTTAAAATTTCTATTAGAGTGCAACACTGACTAGCACTAAGTTTGCTGTTTTTGTGCAAGTTACTGACGCTGTTTGACTGGCAAACAACGTTAATATAAATTTATGCAAATTTTTAGAATCAACCGAGTCTGCATCCTAGTGCAGCGTGGCGCCAACAACTGTAGTGGCCAACATGCCTGGTCCGGCTCTTCCTAGTTAACCAAGTTGGCTCCACAAGAGTGTACCAGACCAGAAGTACTAAGCGTGGCAGTCAAGGCATGCGCCATCTAACGTGCACACTTGGAAATTACATGTTGTTGTTAGTGTGTTAGTGTTTTTGTGTTGTTTTTGTAAAGCTGCACAATTATGTTAAGTGAATTAACTTTATAGCCAGGAAGCGAGTGTTGTTGCCATTATAAATTCTGGTTTCTTTTTTGTATGCCCACACCCTCCCCCCCTCACGCTATTTTACTGCATTTAAAAATCAGCAAATGAAAATGTTTAGCCATGCGTTGCTATTTGCGCCTGAAATGCTGCAATGGTAATATTATTGAGATACTTGAGAGATGCTCATAATTCGCAGTATTTTAATATTGTTTGCATGCATTCACTCTGAATTAATGTGTTGTTGCGGTATGATGTTTATGTGTGTTTTTTTTTTTCTCCTCTTTTGAAATATTTTGTGGAATGTAATTACTGTAAAATTTTAATATGTGTATTTAAAAACTAGTTGCGGTGAATGTCGAAATTGTCGAAATTGTCGAAATTGTCGAATATTGTTACAAATGACAATTTCCTTAAAGGAAATGTTGGAAACAATTAAGACCATGGAAGAAAATATTCATGCTTCGAAAGATATGATAATGTGATTATTAAAAAATTAAATTTTAAATGTAAACTGAAGTTAAAATAATGATTTTGGCAATTTTCTTACTTTTTATGAAATTCAAATTGGATTTCTAAATTTTATTGATTCGCTTCTAAATTTCAAACGGAATTTCTAAATGGATCCTTTCTAAATTTCAAAGAGAGTTTTTGAATATTACTTAACTAGTATAGAAGCCCATCATACGACGGGTCGTATTCAAAATAATTAAGTAGCAGACGAGTTGACATTTTTCATTCACCTCAAATGTTGTTTTGTTCCTGTCGTTGTCAATGTGTCTTTACTAATAAATATCAAATAAATTTTGTGTGCATACTTTTAGGCCAACAATTTTTTCATATGAAAAGCACTGTAATAGCAAAAAAGGTTCTGGTTCAGGCTGAACATGTTTTAAAAAGAATAGCAATAACAACTATAACAGTTTGAGCGATAAAGAGCACGGAGCAGGACGCTTGTCTTTTATATAATAAGATATAATAAGATGTTGTTTGAATTTAAAAATATTCGGAAGTTTTCTTAATGTTTTCCGAATTTCAAATAAAATTCCAATTGATTTTTCTTAATCTCAAATGGTTTTTTTAATTTCAATTGATAATTTCTAAATTTCAAATAGAATTTATGAATTTATGTCGATTTTTTTTCTGAATTTCAAATGGAATTTCATTTATGTGTTTTGAATTTCAAATGGAGTTTACTATGAGTTTCAATTGAGTTTTTCTGAATTTCAATTGATTTTTCTGTATTTCAATTGATGTTTTCTGAATTTCAAATAGAATTTCTTTGATATTTTTTGTTTTTAAAACGGAGTTTCTGAATTTGACTTGATATTTTCTGAATTTAAAATAGAATTTCTTAGATTTATTTTTTTAAAAGATAAATTAAAAAGTGTTTTTTTTATTTCAACATTTTAATTTTTCTTTTTGAATTTGAAAACATTTTTTTACCTATTGATGTTTTCTAAAACTTAAATTGTTATTTTCTGAATTTCAAAATGGAATGTTCTTAAAGTTTTTGCAATTCCAAATGGGATTTCAATTTATTTGTTCTGAATTAGAAATACTTTCTTCAATTTCAATTGAAAATTTCTGAATTTTAAATGGAATTTTTGAATTAAAGTTGTTCCTTTTTGATTTCAAGTAGAATTTCATTGATGGTTTTTGGAGTTATTATGGAATTTCTGAACATAAATCAATGTTTTCTGAATTTCAAATGGAATTTCATTGATATATCGTGAATTTTATACGGATTAAATGGACTTCTGAATAGCAATAAGAAATCTTGTAGGTTTTAGTAGCCGTCTTCAAAGTATTGTGTCCAAGGATCGTAAAGCAGCATGAGGCAGCATAGAATATTCTTCTTAACCCAAGCGGGAACAAGAGGTGAATTTAATTATTTTGTATTCTTTATTAATCTTGGCAATAAGACACAGAGTTTGATGTTTTTTTAATTAATTAATACCTCATACACTTAATCTAGATCAGAAAGAGTAGATTCCAGAATTAAACTTGCGAAAGGAATAAGGTTTGATATTTTCAAGAAAATTTTTTGTTCAATTCGAAGACTTTGGCTACTAACAGCAAGCATTAGTAGCCTTAGTGATTGCGATTTCCGTCATACGGAGTGAAACCAAAAATAGCTGCTCTAAGAGACAATTTTCCGTGTCAAAAATAAGCGTTGTTCAAAACCATATGTGAAGCATAGGAGAGGACATGACATTGAGTACAAATTATTACTAATAAAGCTTCTATGAATTGCAGCATCACAGTAATTACGTTTATCTTCGTTTACTTATTTATTGAAAGATCTGTTTAACTCATATCGTCACCTAAATATAAAAAGGACGTCACTCATAATTTTTCGAAATCGAGTCTTTTGCATTTTCTGTTAGAATACCCTGCATGAAACCAAAAAAAAATGAAAAATGGTTTCAAATGCTGAATTTGTTTACGATTTTGATTATAATCTGCACACAATTAAAAATTTTCGAAAATTTTTAACAACGATAACTGGATATTTATTTTTTAAAGAACACCGATAGGTGTTGCTGAACTCCGATGCACTGGAGTTCAAATTTTGAGCTATCCAAACACAGTTTGAATATCATTTATTACCAAAATCGGATACTTTTAACATTTTGGTTATGAAAAGTTGGCAAAACGCAAAGAAATTTTCTTTTAAGCATCATTTTTGAACACCGATAGGATAAATTACTTGAACACCGGTTGGTGGATCAAAATATAACTTCGTTCGAAGTAAATTTTTAAACTCCGCTAAATCGGATTTTATTAACAACGAATGGTGTTGGACTCCGTGAAACTCCAAACGGTCTTTAAGGCAGTCCAAATTTCTAAGTGCGAATTAAATAATTTTTAATTCATAACACTTTAAGAAATTATTAAGATTTTTTACCTTCTTTTCTATATAAAGGGGACGATATATATTTTAAAATTCAATGTTTAATATTTTTGGAAAAGTAATTTTAAAAACGCATTTAAATTTTCATATTTAAAAAATAAAAAAAAATAACTAGGAATATTGGTCTTTGAGAGTATAATAAATTTCAGATATTTTTCCCAGACAAAAGTAATCCTTTCCAGCATCGAAATAAATATGAGACAATAATAAAGCTACAATTTGTGACAGAAAAGGTGGAAAAACACATTTTTTTATTATTTTTATTAAAATTATTTCGTTTTACTCTACAATTCATGCAAGACACTCATGCATAGACATTTTTTTGGTGTCACGTTAAACAAATGCAAACGAAACAAAAAAAAAAAAAATACGCCATTAAACTTTGAATACCCGGAAACACAAAAAATGCACACACAATCATAAAATGTGTTTACTTAACCCATGCAAACACAGAAAAGTGTGGTCAACAGAAAAGAAAACATAAAAAGAAAATCTTACCAAAGAATAACATTGTGGAAAAAACTACTACTACAACAACGTATACATATAAAAATTCCACATACATTGCAATGAACGTGAGTTGTCTGCAAAAAGTTGAACATATACATATTCCAAACATACAAGAGGCGACACATAAAGGACCTTAAGCATACATGCACACATACATACACAAATTGCATGCAATCACACACACACACACACACCACACAGTCAAATATGTACTGCTATCCAAGGATAACTTAACACAAAAAAATTGCTATGTTAAAAATAAAAAAATATATAAAATAATGGCGCCATCTATGGCTATGTTGAACTCTGTCCCACTGGACACCACTTGAAGTCATACAAATCCATAACTAGAAAGAGATGGCAACATTATGTTGAGCTGCTTCAGGGCTTGCACGTAAAACGAGCAAACATGGCAACTCTGTGGAGAATAAAACAAAAAAAAAATAAAATAAAATAACTAGTCGTGGTACTTGTATTAAAAAAAACTAAAACACCAAGAAATGTTCTAAAAAGCATGCAAAAAAGTTGATAAAAAAATAACAGCAACACAACTAAAACAAAAAAATAGCCCAGAGAGCGCAAAAAATAGCACAGATAAAAACAAAAAAAAAGGCACACAAAAACCAAGTTAGATATAATAACTACAAAAGTTGCCTACACAAACACACACACAGAAATGTAGATATAATACACGTTTGAGCTAGCTTAAACAGACCCACTAGAAAAAATACAGGTACAAAAAAAATTGGCAAAAAAAATATGCCCAGTTACTAAAAAAATCCCTACCGTTGATGAAGTGAGGCAACGTGACTTGATGTGACGCTTCATGTTGTGAGTGACATGACGTTGACACTCTTGTGTTGCCCGAAATGGCCGTATTGTGAGCAACCAACCACTATCAATCGATGCTTCAATGCAAAAATGGTTGACATGAATGCCAGTTTGTGTGGCTGAATACCGCCTGACGAAAAAAAAAACACAACAAGGAGCACATCACACCCAAGAGCCACCTACTATCAACTAGTGAAGTTGATTAACAAGTTTCGCTTTACTATCTTGTGGCTTGTGTCGGCTAAGAGTATTTTTTTTTTTTCGTTTTCAGTTAAAAGCATAACCCAGCGAGCAGCTCTTGTGGCAAGTGTCGATCTTGCTGTCGTCAGTCTTCATTCAGTCCAAGCTGAATGCCAATCAATGAAGTCCATTTCAATAAAAGTAACTAGGTTTCCTTTTCTCATAACTGCTTCGAGCATTGCGCACACAGCATGTAGTGGGCGCAACAGTTACAGCAACCGCGATTCGATACCATTTTAATTAGTTGTCTGCTAGTGGTTGCCATCAGCTCGTTTCATTCAACTGTTCGTTCATCTTGTTTAGCGCATTTGTGCTGCTCATGTTGATGAACGCTTGGCAGTTGATTGGAAGTCGTTAGGTATGGTTATTTTTTCTCGACGCTTCACTATGGTTGCAATTATGTAAGTAAGTTTTACCTGTTGGGTTGCTGGCAATTACTGAGTGTGGCTCGTTGGTGAATGGGAGAGACACTTATTGTTACTGTCATAGGTGTTGAAGTGATGAGGTCTTTATTTCATTTCATTTCATTATTGTAGATTCTTTGTAATGAGATCAATTTTAAGTATTAAGTACAACACTTAACTTTGTTTCAATAATGCTGTCAGGGTGGAAGGAAACGAATATGGGTTTCAGAAACTACTTGGTGAGAAAAGCGTGGGGTAGACTTATATTGGAAAAGGAGCTTATATAATAAAGGTATTGAATTTGTTGAAACATTACAGTTCATTGCAGTAATTGTGCAAAGAGTAACCCAAAAATGAAGAATATCTAAAACAACAATAAGAAGATGACAATTTTGAAGAAAAAACAAAGCATTTTAGCTCCTCCATTAACTGTTGTAGAGGAGTTCAAATAAATTACTATTTTTAGGTGGTCTTGGTGGCACAGTTTGTAAGTAAGAAAGTAGAAAACTTTTGTGGAAAAGCGCAATATAACCTTCATTATCAATTTCCAATTGAGAAAAATTGGTAGAAAACAAAGGAAAAATTTATTTATTAATATTAAACCTTCTAACCGGCAAGACCGTAAAAATTATCGGATTCAACCCATATTTTTTCACAAGTAGATATAGTTAAAAGAACCTTGAGTTTTAGTTTTCAAGTAAAACAAACTTTCTGATCGAACGTCTGGTAAAAAATATTGAAGACCGTCTCTGGACGGTCTTGCCGGTTTGCATGTAAAAAACATCACAGTTAAGTTTTATCTCCAAAACAATTTTCATTGAGAAAAAAACGAAAAACAGTTACAAAACATATAATTTTCTATGATGGTAGTTCCAGAAACAATTTTTATCCATTTGACTGCATAAATGTAGGTCACATTTTGAACAAACGACTTGTGTATCGGACTTTTTGCAGTGTTTGTACTTTTTTTTTAGCTTTTTTATCTTTTCATCAAACGTGAAAAGTTCTATCTGGAAAGTGATCGGCGCCATCAAACCGAATATCAGCAACTTGATGAACAGCTCTTTTTCCAATACCTGATATGCCAGACTAGGGTGATGTTGGCCTATTGACATTTTGATCGGATGATGGTCGTCCTACAACTCTTTTCACTTTCACACACGGTTAAAAATTTTGGACTAGTTTTTAATCCAAACTTTGGTTTAAAGGAATTTTTAATCCAAAAAGTACTATTTTTTATTCCATACTTAAGTTTAATTTGTTTTTAATCCAAAAAAGTTTAAGTTTAAGACTATTTTTGGACTACAAATTTACATTAAGGTAGTATTTTTACGAAAAATTATTTTTGTTATCTAAGATTGAAAACTACTACTGCTACGAAATTTACGCTCAATATAATAGTTAATGTTGTTAAAGCATCCGAAGTTTATTTTTTAATTAAATGAAACAAATTGTTTCTTAAAATCTGAACCAAAATATTATTATATTCATTATTACATTGAGCAGTGTTTCATAATACATAATAAGGGTATTCATGCAAAGCGGCAAGCTTGTATTTTGGGCAATTAGTTATTTTTATCAGTCGATTGTGCATTTGGAGTGATATGTCAGCTGTTAACTTGTTAACAGTCAACTTTCAGCATACATATAAACAGCTGATTGCTGGTTTGTGATATATCTGGTTTGTGTAAACGGTTCTCCATACATTTCATTTATAAGGCTGATAAACTTATACGGTTTATATCATTTATAAGGGCATTGCCCATTTGCATGAATACCCTTAATGTATATATAGTGAAGTTTATGGCAATATAATAATATGTTCACATGAAGGCGTTTTGGCTGAAAAGCCAACGAAAAGCAGCTCTTTATTTGACAGTTCTTCTATGGCGAAAAGCTGAATATTATGTAGTTTTCCAGCTGAAAAGCCATTGGCACGGACGCGACATTCGCACGGCTTTAATTACTCGAAAAACAAGAAAGAAACAAAAAGAACCGATATGTATTTTAAGTGTTCTAACGCGATGAAAGAGTGCTACATTTTATAAAAATATTGGCAAGATTTAGTACAAATTAGTTCAAAGTACGCGACAAAAAAAAAATAAGTTTTTTTTAGCTCGTATAGAAATATGAAAAATTCAGCATAAATTAAGTTTAAGAACTTTTTGTAATATATATATACATGCTTATGGAGGTCAAAGGATAACTTTTCTTCGTAGACTTATGAAATATGAGAACTATCTCTTACCTTTTTTTCTCACGAGTTCTCACCTTTGTGGATTAAAAAGTAATCCTTTTATATTTGTAACTTTTTTGGACAAAAATCTAATCCTTTTTGGATTATAATATTTGATACTTTCTGCGGATTAAAAATTATTCCTTTTTGGATTAAAAAATTTTAAACTTTTTGCGGATTAAAAATAAGTCCTTTTTGGATTGAAAAATTTAAAACTTTTCATTGGATTAAAAAATAATCTATTTTTGGTCGTGTCCTATATGTAATCCAAAAAAGTTTAAAACGAAGTCCAAGATTTTTAACCGTGCAGAAATAAGTCCAGCCAATTTCCTCAGGGAATTCTAGAAGCTGTATAGCTGTTGTTCATCGGATTCATTACTGGAGGCATTTGTTTTTTACGGCATGCATACGTTTGTAAAAAATTTATGCTTTTGTAGAGGCCATATCCACAAGAAGATAGAACTGCCTAATCATAATATTTCTAGTTTTAGCTTAAATATGGTACCTACCCATGAGGCCATCCATTAAGTCTACTCCACCGATATGAGGATTTTATTCTTGGATTATTTGCGGGCAGTTTATTTCAATGAATTTCTTCGGATTTCTATTATACGTGAAGCCTTTGCTTTTTGTTAGTGTCCGACCGATTATTCGGTTTCGGCTTCTGCTTCGGCCTAAATAGCCGATTATTTTTGACGAATGTTTTTGCTTTGCTAAACAATTTTTTTATATAAATTTTTTGAGTTTTTTTCAATTTTTTTTAATTATTCAGTAAACATTTGAAACACTTTCATTATTCGTTTTGTGTTTCTCTCCTTTTCTGTTCTTTCTTGAGTTGGTGTTCATTCTTTGAAAATTTAATTCAAATGATAAAAGCAGCGAGTCCGACTGTTTTGCTTTTGTTATGAACTGAAATAAAAAAGCCTAGTTAACGCAAGATTTGTTCTGTCAGATATCAGTTAGCTTACATTTCTATAGCTTTTCTCGATTGGATCGAAAATATATTAAATTTTTTCTACTTTATCCTGACGTCAATAATTTGATTACAGAAAAATCCGAATTTTTCAGAAAAACTCTTGGTTTAACTCGAATTTAATGTTCAAATTTAAATTTTTTTTAAGGGCCGATGTTGATTTTGAATAAAACACAAATTATGCAGAAAATTACTGTCATTTCTTTTTATTATGATAATATTGGTATGGTTCAATTATGTATGAAACAAAATATCGGCCAAATGGCTGCCGCGACCTCGGCGGCACACCTCTATCCGTTGGTCCAAATTTTCGATGACGCTGAGGCATAATTGAGGTTCTATGCCGTTAATGTGCCGAATTATCTCATCCTTCAGCTCTTGAATTGTTGCTGGCTTACCGACGTACACCTTTTCTTTCAAATAAACTCAAAGAAAGAAGTCCAACGGTGTCAAATCACATGATCTTGGCGGCCAATTGATATCGCCATCACGTGAGATGATGATATCGCCATCACACGGCCATTGAATTTGTGGTGCAAAAGAGTCACTTTTTCGTTAGCTGTGTGGGAAGTGGTACGTCCTGTTGAAACCAAAAAATTTCCATTTTGCCGAAGAATCGGCTTCGGCAAAAATTCACGTTCGGTCGGACACTACTTCTTGGTCATCCGGATTGATTCTTGAGAAACGGGTAATACTGACACATGTCATACTTCCAATAAAGCCATTCGAATTAGGTTGAACTGACGGTGCAGTAGATTTTGCAGTTGGCAATGGAGATTGGTATTTTATGTAAAAGCCCGATTAGTACTATCTTTCGCAAAAAATTAATAATTTGTTGAATAAAAAAATTATTATTATTATAATTATTATTATTATAATTATTACTTTTATAATTATTATTATCATAATTATTATTATTATCATTATTGTTATTATAATTATTATTGTTATTATTATTATTATTATAATTATTATTTTTATAATTATTATTATCATAACTATTATTTTTATCATTATTATTATTATTATTATTATTATTATTATTATTATTGTTATTATTATTATTATTATTATTATTATTATTATTATTATTATTATTATTATTATTATTATTATTATTATTATTATTATTATTATTATTATTATTATTATTATTATAATTATTATTTTTATAATTATTATTATCATAATTATTATTATTATCATAATTATTATTATAATTATTATTATCATTATTATTATTATTATTATTATTATTATTATTATTATTATTATTATTATTATTATTATTATTATTATTATAAATATTATTATTATTATTATAATTATTATTATTATTGTTATTATTATTATTATTATTATTATTATTATTATTATTATTATTATTATTATTATTATTATTATTATTATTTTTATTATTATTATTTTTATTATTATTATTATTATCATTATTATTATTATTTTTATTATTATTATTATTATTATTATTATTATTATTATTATTATTATTATTATTATTATTATTATTATTATTATTATTATTATTTTTATTATTATTATTATTATTATTATTATTATTATTATTATTATTATTATTATTATTATTATTATTATTATTATTATTATTATTATTATTATTATTATTATTATTATTATTATTATTATTATTATTATTATTATTATTATTATTATTATTATTATTATTATTATTATTATTATTATTATTATTATTATTATTATTATTATTATTATTATTATTATTATTATTATTATTATTATTATTATTTTTATTATTATTATTATTATTATTATTATTATTATTACTATTAATATTATTATTATTATTATAATTATTATTATTATTATTATTATTATTATTATTATTATTATTATTATTATTATTATTATTTTTATTATTATTATTATTATTTTTATTATTATTATTATTATTATTATTATTATTATTATTATTATTATTATTATTATTATTATTATTATTATTATTATTATTATTATTATTATTATTATTATTATTATTATTATTATTATTATTATTATTATTATTATTATTATTATTATTATTATTATTATTATTATTATTATTATTATTATTATTATTATTATTATTATTATTATTATTATTATTATTATTATTATTATTATTATTATTATTATTATTATTATTATTATTATTATTATTATTATTATTATTATTATTATTATTATTATTATTATTATTATTATTATTATTATTATTATTATTATTATTATTATTATTATTATTATTATTATTATTATTATTATTGTTATTATTATTATTATTATATAACTATCACATAATTCCGTAAAATGTTAGTGTGGAGTGCTTGATTTTTTATGAAATTTCATAGCATATTTTTGGCAATTCAAAGAACTTACTCCTTAAAGTATTAGTATTGCATGCTTAAAAGATAATTGATACAAAATTTAAGAATATAATTATAAAGATAAAAGTTTTAAAAAAAGCTTTGAAGTTTTTTAAAAATCAAAAGAGCGGACTTATAAAAAATATTTAAACCTTAAGAATTTGTTTTCGTTAACTTTTTAAGTACATTGCTTACAAATGGTTTTCAAAATAAATATCTTAAAACCTTAAATATTAACTGCAGACTTTTATTGCAGGCTTTTATTGCAGTCCTTTTATTGTAAATAAATGCGCTTAAAATGTCAACAGCTTAAAGCTGATAAAAATGAATGAAATATAAACAAACATATAGATATGAGCTCATATCAAATGAATTTAACAAACAAGAAAAAAAATTCATCGACGTCAACAAGCAGCGTCATTATCAACACTTGTGCATAAATCCTTAAGCGGATATTAACCCAGCATATAAAAGCTCTCATCTTTGCACCAATGCATGCATGTGTGCATTCAAGCAGCTCACACAAACACAGAAACACACACACACACACACACACACACACACACACACACGTATATGTATATTTAAACACACTTACTCACACATGCTTGCTGACAAAAGCCTGACATGCCATTCTTTGCTGAAACTAAATTGAGTCTTCAATGCGGCTGACGACGAATATGAAGTGCCGAGTGTGACGTTATTAAAAAATGCATAACGCACATAAGATGATGCACGGCATCCACTATATGTAATATGTATTATATAACATTTTCAGCTATATGAACATGATGTGTCTAAATGTGTGCGTTTCAATTGGATGGTGTGGAAATTCAAATGAAATACACCTGCTACTTTGTTAATGTGTGTGTTTCAGTTCATGTTAATTATTACAAACTGCAGATAGTTCATTAATAATTAAAGCATTAAATTCACACTCAGCTGCTAGACATGCATAACGCAGACTAAAATGCTGCTTCGATATTCCAACAGAATTTATTAAATCAGCGCAGTGCTTTAACTCAATTGCGCCATAGCGCAGTGTAAAAACTGGTTTTAGTGCAAGACGTGCAATAGCGTAGTGAGCTACATATAAGGCTTAATATCGCATTGAGTTAAGTGGTGAGTTTTGTGAGTGCGGTGAGTTGTGTAGCACATTGAGTTGATAGCGCAGTCTATTCTCACTTAAAAAAAATCCTATAATAATATGAATCATCTAATTCACGGCAAATCAAAGAAGATCGAGCAAGATACAAATTGTGTTACTGTTTGGTTTAAATACTTCTATAACAACTTTTATTACTCCATTACCTTACTTCAGACAAGTGTATCAGCGCAGTCACGCAGTTTAATGCCTTGACTCAGCAATGCAACGCAGTTCGGTGTTACTGATGCACAACAGGTATAGTTTAATGATGAAGTGTCTTTTTTAAAATACAAAGCTTTACAAATCTCTTAAGTGTAAAAGTTAAACACAATTTACATTTCAAACAAAAACTTGCTTTGTTATTTAAACCTCAAATCCTGCCATAAGACTTACAGCATACAAGTTGACTAACCATTTTTGAAACAAAACTATTCCACTATACAACTTTTGATTGAAACCAGACACACTTTGAAGTTAGTTATACATTAAAAAGAATTAAAAGTAGCAAATAGCAAAAGAGATAAAAATGGTGTAAATTTCTGAATTGATGAGAATCAACAACTACAAAAGAGACAAATTCGCACGGATGACACAACAAATAAATTCAATGAGTTGCACTCGAATCAAGAACATAGCGAGCAAATAATAAAAAAGTTCATAAAAGAAAAACAAAAAAAAAATACTAAATAAATACAAGAAAGTGGCACGATTGTAGGGTAGTAATGGCTACACTTTACACCCTACATATATATAAAGACAGTGGCAAGAGCAAGCATATCAGAAAAGACGTCAAAGCATGTATATCCGGTGTGTTAAAAATGGTTGAAACTGTAAAATCATTTCCATGCCGGACTCTATGAGGGACCAACAAAAAAAAAACACAAGTACACAACTTAGTGACAGCAACAGCAACAATCAGACGACGACCGTTAGCAACAACAAAGACATTGATAGCAACAACAATAGTTATCTACAACAACAATCAGTGTAATAACGTGCTTATTGAGTTGAACTCAGTTGCAATGTTGGCGGAGAGAGGTTAGGTTTTTTTTTCAAAAGCTTTCTCTTAATTTTGTTGTATTTCGTTTTTTTTATGGTTCGCTGGCGAGTGTCCTTAAACAGCATACTTGAGTCGCATTTGCAGCAAAAGGATCTGAGATAACA
This sequence comes from Tetanocera ferruginea, assembly GCA_958299015.1. NCBI lineage: Eukaryota > Metazoa > Arthropoda > Insecta > Diptera > Sciomyzidae > Tetanocera > Tetanocera ferruginea. Next base: position 146,268,350 of record OY282641.1, read on the forward strand.
AAATGTAATAAGGTTTATTCCATTGAATCTTTGTCAACGTCATTGTTGTCGTTGCTGTTGCTAGTACTTGTTGGCACTGTTGTGCTCAGTGTTGCCAGAGAATTGTGTTTTCACAAACAAAAGCATAAGTTTAGGAATTAGAAATCTGTATTAAACGAAAAATAAGTGGTTTTTAGATTAACTGTTTGTTTTTTTTTTCTCTTATAACAAGGTGCAACAGAAGAAAAATTTCGTTAAGTTTCAATGTCGTTTGATTTCTCATGTATTTGAGATTGCTGATCAAGATCGGTCTGGTACCCATGGATTCTATGAAAAATCTGCGGGAACTGAGCTACAAACTGCCAGACGGGCCACAGGTTGCGGTTAGACTCTAGATATAGAGGTTAGCCGCTTTTAACGGTGCAGGACAAGTAGCGGGTTAATAGCTATAATGTGGAAGAGCGGTCTTTGGCAAGCACTGCGCCTTGAAAGAAAAAGCCACATACCCCCAACTGGAAATATTGAAACAAGATGGAGGCGCCTTTAAAGTTTATTACCCAAAACTACTTTTCTCCTCTAGATTCTTAGCTTGTGGGGTCTTTCCAACACCTTACAAATGGAATATGCGTAGGATTTAGGTCCCACCACAATAAAACCGCACAATAAAAAACCAAATCAAAAAGCATCGGATCTGAATTCCTACTTCATTGACGACCACCGCAAATGACGGACGTTGACTTATGGATATGTACCTGGAATTTCCGGATGCTTTATAGGGATGGTTGCCTCTGTCCAATTGGTGGCAGTCTTCGTGAAAATAATGGCTGACATAACCGGCATAAAAGAGATGTAGACGATATATCCTATGCAGAGAATCGACGGACGAAAAGGAGGTTGATGTCAAGGACGCTTTCAACGCGAGGATGTATCCTAGAGGATGTATTTGATCATAACCCAGCCCATGACGTGAAATTAGTTTGCGGCAGTTTTAACGCGAAGGTCAAAAAAGAAGGTATTTTATCAGTTCAGTTTCCGTGACACCGTTTGGAATAACGGTCTGAGACTGATCGACTTATAGTACCAGACATAAATACCTCGATATCCACAAGGTCACCTGACTGTACCCGAATCAAAAAACGCAGCCAGGCAAAGCCTTACCGCGAGGAAATAGAGGTGTTTACTTGGGCAAGAAGTATGCTCGAAAATTCTATCAACAGGTTTCGCATCTAGCCCATGGTTTCAAGCCCAGTTATTTGGTTATTTGGTTATTTGGTTATTTGGTTATTTGGATACAGATACGCAGTGCGTACTGAGGTTATGGAGATCGAATTTTTCCAATCTTTTTGGGGGCCTCCACACAAATTTTATGGTTTTTGTAAATTTTTTATATGAAAATTTTATTTAAAAAAAAAAAATTTTACTAATACAAACTTTTGGGATACTATTTCTTTTTTGTATTGCTTCAATTTAATGTTTAGAATTGTACATAATTATAAATAGGCCAACAGAAAATTTGTCGAATTTTGAATATTAATAAAATTGTTTCTTTTTAAAGTTAAAGAGTTCATATACAAAATATACAAAAAATCATGAAAATCCCCCATTACTTTTTCGAGAGGAACATTTTTTTCCTTGGAATCCATTCCCTCCGACTCCTCCGTATTGGGGCTCCCATACAATTTTCATGATTTTTGTATATGAATTGTTTGCGTCATATTGATTTAATTTACAGTAGGAGGTTAGGGTACAGCCTCCGCTGTAACACGAAAACCTAAGGTGACCCGAAAATTCTTCAGATTCGGATTCAGTGGACTTAAAACCTTTAGAAATCGTTAAGAAACCTCTTGGATTTTAAAAAACTGCACTTTTGTTGTACAGTATTATCAATTAAATTTTAAAATTTTTATAAATTATTGTTTTTTGGAGTTTTGACCCCCCCCCCCCCCTCCTTCCGTCGAAGGTGTTTAGTTAAATTTCCGTAAAACTGTACTTGCCAGACATGATTAAAAAACAAATTACATCTTCAACGTCTTGATCTGACGTCTGGTTTCTGAGGAAAATGGTCACACACACTCAAAAAACAAACACATATCTTTTTCCGCTGAAAAATTTTTCTATTTTCGATAAAAGCAATTTCTCTTTTTCAAATAAAATTTTCTTCAATTAGAATAAATTTTCACATTTTCGAAGAAATATTTCTAAACTTCTAGAAAGTGGAAATATTTCAACGTCTCTTATAGTGATAAATATTTTTCTCGCACAAAAAAATTCTCATTTATAGAGAAAAATTTATTGAAAATGAAAAATGTTTCTTATATTTTGATAAAAAATTCACTATGAGAAGTATTTTCTTCAATAAAACGAAATTTTTTCTCAAAAATAAAAAGTCTTTTCCTCTGAAAACGATATATTTTTATGTAGTTCTCTTTTTCATAGAAGCTTTTTATCATTTTTATAGAATTTTTAGCATCGTATTTGGAGCAAGGCATTCCCTGGAGCAAAGTCTAGATACATTTTAGAATATAGACCATTTTTCTCTTAATATATGCCTTTTTTATCATATTCCGAGAAACTTTTTTCTGAGTGCAGTTTGAAAGTCATTTTGAAAAAATGCGCTTAAAGTTTTTCTTAGCATGCATTTAATATGCAATTTTTTCTCAAAAAAATTCTTATTTTAAAAAATCCTATAAGCATCGATTCGATTTTTGGATTGTCTTCGTTCAACTACGGTTTGAGTCGATACTGTTAATTTTTTTTATCGTAATATAGCTTCTGCTTGTATTCGTTAAAGTTCTATTTTTCGTTCGTCTTTGGTGAATGAGCCAAATATAGTTGATTGAATAGAGCACCGTGGTGACCGTGGCATGCAGGTACAATATGTGGCTTAGAATGTTCGTAGCCCGGGTTCGATCCCCAGCCGCGGCGAAAAGTTTTTTCAATAAAAAATTTTTCTGATCGGTCACCACCTCTCTGCAGACAATGGCAAACCTCAGAGAGTAAACAATGCCATGAAAAGCTTCTTGAGAACATGAACTTTAGCCGTTCGGAGTCGGCATAAAACATGTAGGTCCAGTTCTCGGTCAATTGTGTGCGAACATTTAATAACACACACAACACAATTGATCATAAGAAGCTCGGTCAAAGTCCTTTCAAGGGCTGAAATGGCCAATTTGTTTTTTTTTTTTTGAATAGAGCACGTACCAAGTTTTAGTAAAATTGGTCAAGTTGTAACGAACTTCCGTTTTCCGGATTTTACAGGGGTATACTCGCCGGTGTCCAGGGTTCGTTACAGAAAATTTATAATAATAAGAGACCCTTTTTGCTTATGTACAGATATTTCTTCTTAGTTTATTAGTTATTCAATTATAATCAATAATATTCATAGGTGCTTATTTGAATAAAAAAAATCTAAAGCTATATACACACAGATATGTCCTTGAGTTGACCTTGACTTGCTGGCGATGTACTTTGTTACGTCCTTGGATTAACATTGACTTGTTGACGATGTGCGTAGTTATGTCCTTGAGTTGACATTGACGTGCTGACGACGTGCGTAGTTATGCCCTTGAGTTGACATTAACTTTTTGGCGATGACACAGACCTTGCTGGAGATGTTGACTTGTTTGCGCTGATACAGACCTTGCTGGAGATGTTGAGATGAAGTTAAAATTGTTGGACTGCTGTTGTCGACTGTTATGTGCTTCTTTGGCGGAATTAGAGCGTTCTCTTGGGAGGTGTGACCTTGTCTTGATATGATCTACTAGACTGGCAACTGAATAAGTTTAACTACAATATTGGGGAAGAAAGCTTACCACCAATACGTAATTGCGGCACCCTACGAGTGAAAACAAAATATTATCGGGGAAGAAGACTTACCACCGATAATATGTTTACAGAATATCACAAGAGAACTCTGAATCCTATCGAAGAAGTTTGACTACAATATCGGGGAAGAAAGCTTACCACCAATACGTAATCGCGACACCTATGAGTGAAAACAAAATATTATCGGGGAAGAAGACTTACCACCGATAATATGTTTACAGAATATCACAAGAGAACTCTAAATCCTACCGAAGAAGTTTAATTACAATATTGGAGAAGAAAGCTTACCACCAATACGTAATCGCGGCACCTATAAGTGGAACTGTCAGAACTGGTTTTTATGCTCACTGCTTTGCTGAGTATATTATTTCTTCCTCTCTCTCCCTCTCTTCAGTCTTAATGCTTAATGTAGCCTACGGCATACTATTTATGTGTGTGTGTGTGTCAAAACTGGTTTAATGTTGAAATGAATTTAAAAAACTACATGTACAATTAAATTAATATGTAAATTTAATTTTGTTGTTACATAGTCATTTAGGAGTTATTGAGTCTCAACAAAGCACTAATTAAAGCGCCCTCTTTTGGAAGTCTTTGGAATTTTTTTTATATTTAATGTTTCATCTTGAGTGCAGTTGAACGTTCATACAAAATTTCATTGAAATCGGTCCAGGAGTTTAGGAGTTATTGAGTCTTCAAAACGCACTACTTAAAGCGCCCTCTTGCGGAAGTCTTTGGAATTTTTTATGGCCTATGTTTTATTTTGGGAGCAGTTGAACCTTCATACCAAATTTCATTTGAAATCGGTCTAGGCGTTTAGAAGTCATTATAGAGTGTCACGCCCATATACCTCCGCCCACTTTTTTGCACCCCCTATGTTCTTTCTCTTCATCAAACGTACTCGGTGTCCAAAATTCAGCTCAATCGGATAAATGGTGCGTGAGCCTATACGGCACAGACAGACAGACAGAGGGATAAACATTTGTTTTTATATATAAGATAGAAGATTACAAAGTTTTTCTAATCAATAAATTACAATGAAGAGTTCAACATACAATTTTAAAAATTACTAGTAAACCTGTTGCCCGAATTCGAGCAATTCAATAAAAATTAAATGTTAGCAACATTATAGACGCTTAATTTATGATATTCTATTCAAGCAGCTTTTTCCTCTATACGATATATTCAGTCTCAATAATGATATAAAAGATCATCATTTGAATGCTTAAAACTTATGATCTGACACTAAAATTTTATATGTAACTGTCAAAATACGAAGACGGACTTACACTAATATAACTACCGAGATAAACATTATTACTATTCAACAACATCGCTGCTTAACTTTTAAAGCTATAAAATATAACTAATTTAAATAAAAACAAATTTTAAAACAGATTTAAAAAAAAAAATTACTGTTAAGATATAATTAAAAAATTAATTAAAAATACTTACAGAACACCTACAACATCAATTTATAGCATATTCCGATGAAAAAACGCCAAAAAACCCCAAAAAAAATCGGGTTTTTTTTTAAAACCGTTAAAATTTGACTGAGTTATTTGCTCGGAAAGTGGAATTTTTGATTTTGGAACTGTATTTTTCGGACAATTGACATTTGAGGAATGCATAAAAGATAATTTTGATTAAAAATTTTTAGTTTTGAAAAAAATTCAAATTTTACCAATTCATAAGCTCTTCTGTAACTAAATTTCAAATCGATAAAATAACGGATTTTTGTACAAAAATTTTATTTCTGTTTTAAAAGGTTGGGAACCCCCTGAAGAGAAATCACCATTTTTAAAACTGGTTTGCACATCTACAGTCTAAACTTGATTTAATGACATCTGAATCGATAAAATCGGTCCATTGGTCTGGGAGGAGTTGAAGTCACAAAAAAAACCTTAGCCTATTAATTATATAGAAAGATAAGCAGGATGATTAAAACAGATTCGTGGCTATAACTTTTCATTGGTTGTAGCTATACTGAAATTTTTTTCAAATATATTGTTTTTTAAGCTTGTTGAAGATTTCAAAAATATAAGAACAACATTTAAAAAAAAAAAATTTCGAGCAAAAAACCATAGGGGTAGCCTTATTTTTTCGATGACACATAGTATTTATTAATTTTTCTGTGAAACTATATACAATATACAAACTATATACAATGAAAGAAAATCAAAAATTCAAATTTTAAATTTTTTTATTTTAACAACAAAAACAATTTTTAATACATTTTTTGAGGAAACATTCATTTTATTGGACTCTTTTTAAAGGCAATGATTGAAATATAAATAATTAAGTAACGGTAAAAACTTTATAATTATTTTAAAGTCATTTAATTGCAATTAAATACAAAAAAGAAATAAATGAAACTTTTTAAAAAATGGCAGAGATATTCGCTTCCAAATATAGAACTTTAAATTTTAGAGAGTTTTTTTCTCTGTCTTGGCGTTTGATAAAAATACACGTTAAACAACTAAAGAAAATATTAAGAAAATTCATTAAAAATACATTTGGCAAGATAATTACCGTAATTGCCAACACATTTCAAAGAAAGTTAAACAAAAATTTAGAAAAACAAAAAAAATTTGAAAACCGTTAAAATTTGACTAAGTTATTTGCTCGGAAAGTGGAATTTTTGATTTTGGAACTGTATTTTTCGGACAATTGACATTTGAGGAATGCATAAAAGATAATTTTGACTAAAAATTTTTAGTTTTGAAAAAAATTCAAATTTCACCAATTCATAAGCTCTTCTCAAACTAAATTTCAAATTAATTAAATAGCGGATTTTTGTACAAAAATTTTATTTCTGTTTTAAAAGGTTGGGAACCCCCTGAAGAGAAATCACAATTTTTAAAAGTGGTTCGCACATCTACAGCCTAAACTTGATTTAATGACATCTGAATCGATAAAATCGGTCCATTGGTCTGGGAGGAGTTGAAGTCACAAAAAAAACCTTAGCCTATTAATTATATAGATATATTTGTGGTGACCGTGGCATGCAGGTTAAGTGTGTGGCTTAGCATGCTTGGAGCCCGGGTTCGATCCCCAGCCGTGGCGAAAAGTTTTTTTCAATAAAAAATTTTTCTGATCGGTCACCACCTCTCTGCAGACAATGGCAAACCTCAGAGAGTAAATAATGCCATGTAAAGCTTCTTGAGAACATGAACTTTAGCCGTTCGGAGTTGGCATAAAACATGTAGGTCCAGTTCTCGGTCAATTGTGTGCAAACATTTAATACACACACAACACAATTGATCATAAGAAGCTCGGTCAAAGCCTTTTCAAGGGCTGAAATGGCCAATTTATTTTTTTTTTTTTTATATTTAAATATTATAGGAGGTGCAGAATATTCCGACTTTAAAGTTTCAAAATTTATTTTTCTCGTAAAATTTTCTTTAAAACGGTTCACTTTTTGCCCAAAAATGCTTTATTTGGCCTTGAAACAAAAAACTTATTGCCTTTTCAAATTGCGACCTCGGTAGTCGAGTGGTAAGCGGGCTTGATTGTCAAATCAAAGGTCCAGGTTCGAAATCCAGTCTAACCATAGTCCTTTGCTTTTGCCATTCTTTAATTTATGATGATCGTTCTTATGTTTACGATGATACTAATTAGCCACCATTTCGTTGTTTTCGTTGTTTTCGTTGTTTTCGAAGAAATAATTAACCCCCTTACGTAACTCTTTGAGCAAAAAATGGTCTCAAAATGTAAACAACCATCGATTGCAAATATTTAGATGCAGTAACTACATAAGATTTGAATTTAGTTTAAAAGTTATAAGAAAAAATTTGTGACTTAAAGGTGAAATTTGACCTTGACTTTCTCTCTTATTTGACCTAATCCGATAAAACTGAGTATGAGGGCATAATATATAGACCATGCACTACTAGAGACCATTGAGATATTTGAAGTTATTTTTTTGTGTCGCACTGTGATATTAAATGATTTTCATGAATTAATATTATTATTATTCCTTTTGTTTTTATATTTCTTTAAAAATTATTTCATTCTTATAATATTTTTGTCCTCATTGAAAAATATTTGTTTTTAATAAAGATTATGAGAAAAGCTCATTTTAAAAATTATGAATTTTGTGTATGCTTGCCATACAACAGCTACATTAATTCACTTCCTTTTAAAAATTTTATGTTTAATTTCCGCTTGTTTCATTTTAATTGAAAAATTTAAATATAAATTAAGTATTTATAAAATTGATGTGACATACTTTTTAATTCTTCTGATATGCAGCTAGCTATAGAAACACAACTTATTAAAATTCATTGAGCTTTAGCTAAAATCCGCTTAGCTTAAGCTTAAGTGTTGTTGTTTTTTAAATATTTCTCGAAAAATATTTATCTTATATTTTTGTCCCAAGAAACAAAAACTAAGCTAACAATCAGAAAAACAACAACAACAACAGCAGCAGCATTGATGATAAAAGTGTTTAACAATGTTGCCACATAATTATTGATGCATAGAAGCAGCAGCGGCAGCGGCATTGTTGACATGCCACCCAACAATGTTTGCACGGTTGTCAAAAACTTTGCCTAAATAATGAGGGCGGTTTGTCGAAAGGATAAACATATTTAATAGAATTAAAGCTGAGCTAGTTGCTACAAAGGATGGCAAACATTGTTAGAAATACTGATTATAGATTATGTTGATATAGAAGAAAAAAAAAATGTTTAGAAAAAAGGTTTGGGAACAACACTCATACAATTGTGTTATATAACAAAAAGAAAAAAAATTTAAACAAAAGTAGAAGAATAACCAACAGTTTTTGTTTAAATCTAAATTAGAATATATTTTATGTAATCATTTCTTTGTTGCTTTTAACTCATCTTAACTCTTTTTTTATACTTTTTCTCTGCAATTCACAGAAGATGCTGTGCACATTACAGCCATACTGGGCGAGGGTGTCATTTTCAATTGCCACGTTGAATTCCCCAACGATCATCCGGTGCCGTATGTCCTACAGTGGGACAAGAAGGTGAGCGAAACGGTACGATATCACAACAACTATTTCTTCTCTAAACTCTCTTTTATTAAAGCGACAATAAAAAAAAAAACACGTTTTGTTTGTATCTTTTTTTTTTAAATATATGCCATAAAATATATATATTTATAAACAAATATATATATTTATAAATATATATGTATATGTCTAAATCAATATGTTGTTACATACATGCCAAATAACTAAATTCATAACCAAAAGCTTTGTGAAATTTTTTCTAAAAACATATACATATAACTATGTTTATAAAACCAATTGTATGCTTGACAATTGTCATTGTCGTCAAACAGTTAGTTTTCAGCGAAAAAATCCTACACAAAAAACCTTTGCAAATACACTGCAACAAAAAGACAAGATTAAAGAAACAAACAAAATACAAAACAAACCAAAAAAAAATAAGTAACGAAAATATCGTGAGTATTTAGCTAAGCAACAATTTATAAAAAAAAAAACAAATCAAAAAAATAATTATTATTAAACGTAAAAGTATGGAAAATGCCAAATTTTTATAAGTAAAAAGTAAATTTTTTTTTTAATTTTTGACTTTTTTGAAATTGGACGTTTTTTTGATTAAATGTGTGTTGAGAGTAACGTGCTGTTCTTTTTGGCTAAAATTATTACTGTTTTTATTTATCTACTAACTTTATCGAAAATGTTAAAAATGCGTTCGTTTTTTTTTTTCAAAATTGTTCAGTTCTGCGTAAATTTTTTGGAAAAAATTAAATTGCTGTTGTTTTTTTTTTTTTTTTTGTCAACTTAGCATTGATTGGCTTTTTCATTAAATGTGTTTAGCTCGTTTTGATTGACATGCATATTAATTGATTTAAATATCAACGTAATTTGAGAAATTTTGAAATTTTGTTTTGAGTTGATGAAAAATCTTATCAAAAGACCAACAAAATCAACTTGACGAAAGCATAAAAAAAAATAAAAACCATATAAGTACAAAAATTGTTGCATTTTCGGTTAAAAGCTTTATAAACATGATTTCAACCTGATTTTATTCCATTGTTTTTGTATTAATTTAACAAAATTTGCGTTGATTTTTCATTTTTTCAGCTTTTAAGTAAGAATGAACGAAAAATATGATGCTAAGCTTCTGAAAAACGTTACTATCTCAAGAACATAAAACTAAAATTTTTTTTTAAATACATAAAATACTATTTTTTAAACACTTTAAGACTAAAAGCTTTTATTAAGAAACTTTTTTTTTTTTCATAACATATACATAACCTTTTTAATAACTTATTATATTCAGTTACTTATATTAAACATAAATAAACCAACACACTTTTAAGCTTTTGCCATAAAATGCTTTTAGAGAAATTTTTTAATTAAACAGCATAAAATTTAATGATTTTTAATTTTTGATTGCAAATAATTTTTTTGAGTGTAATTTTATTAAGAATATAAAACATATTGAAAGTTGAAGTAACTGTTTTAAGAAAAATATTATTATAATTTAGTTCATAATTCTAAAAAGATTGCAAAATTTTAGAAAAACTTATTAAAAAAAATCTCAAGAACTATGAAAAACGCAATAAGAGCCCTTTTCAAAAATGAAATCGATGAAATGTTGTGCTACGATTTTTATCCAGCACTTGCTGGTGCCCGGCGCATTGTTGCCACAGAAGAAATAATTGTGGTAATGTTGTTTGATATTTGAAAGAGTTATCATGTGTAACCCTTTTTTAATCAAAATGTTGCACAATTTTTCAGTTTTTAAAGCGTGTTGTTTTTTGGCAAAAATTTATTCAATCCTACCTACTCAAACTTTAATTAACTTATATCTTATAATTGTTTTTTTTTTCTTTTTCATGTTATTTCCGAATCTGACAGCAGGTTGAGGCTAATTGGCGTCTTTTTTTTTTAAAATAGCTTAAAGTTCAAAAATATGACATCCGATGACATAAATGGTTTATATAAAAGATAGACCATTAGTGAGGAGAAATCAATCATGGTTTCTATCGTTGTTTCATCAAAATTTTGACAAATATGAAAGAAGCCACGCCTCGTGTTAGAATACCCGTGTCAGTTTTCAAGATGAAAGGCCTGATCATTTTATTCCAAAGCTATTCGTTATCAAAAATTTTAACTTTATGGCCTGTACCATGGCCCCATTTCTAATGGTTCTTCAATTTTCCAGTCAAAAAATATGACTAAACAATAAGTTCGGATCGAGTTACATAGATGTGTGACCTATATTACGAAAGTTATATAGAAAATGTGTGCTCCTCACAAAGTGCCACGCCCCTTTTAGTTCACCCAACTCTCCTAAAATTTAACCAGCGTAACGGCACGTATAAATTGAGGTCGAACACCGGATGCCAACGCTGTGTTCGGTGTCTATAATTCAAAAGTTATTTAATATCGCAAATTAAGATTGCTTGGGAGCTCCCACGCTCCTCTTACAACCGAAAGAAAACTTCTCCTATATTCTCCTCGCAATTGCAAACAATTATCTGACAAAGTTTTAATGCAATCGTATGAAAGGTACTGCAGCGCATAAAGGACGAACAAACTAGCAGTAATTTGTATATCAAGCACGAGCGACAACATGATTGTTTTGTTTTTTTTTATGGCACGTAGCCATACGTCCTTCTGAAACCACATTTTTTCTACATACTATTTAATCGGGAAACAAAAAGTCACCAGACTTAACTTTATAGAGAATACCGTTGACCGATAAACATGAGTCGGTGCCTCCAACAGCCTACAGACTGCATCAAAATGTAAATATTTTTTGATTTACCGATGATTGTTTTACTTATTGACATACCCATTGAGCCCTAAAATAAGCCACATCGCTGTAAAAATTTTGTCGAAAAAACAACAGAGTTTTAATGGTGCCATTTATTATTATTATTGTCAGTTTTAAAACTAATTAAATTAAATTTCAAAAATAATTTTCTTATATGTAATTCCATTAAAAGTTTTGTGACGGTTGCTGCTCACTGTATCGGTTGCAAGGTTCTGATTCAGTACTGAATGGATTGTTCGCTTGCATTTTTATTTTGCTATCTAATAACGCTTGTGGTCTTACCCAAACATTGTGCATTTTTTCAATATTTTTCTGTAACTTTTTAATTTATTTGTATTTTGATAAAGTTGTTTTCTTGGTCCGAGATGTTTTAACTTCGGTTCATATAATTTTGAAGGCTTTAAAGAGCTACTCATACAAAATTGAAAGTATTTTTGATAATGCTTTTTTTAAAGATTTCTTTAAATCTTTTTCAGACTTAGAGGCAGCAATTTCGGTTGTTCTCTTAACCGAAGCTCTTTCGAAGTTTTACAACTTCCCATATTTCGGTAAACAAAAATTTTTAAGCTTATTAGAAACTTTGAAGTAAGCCTTTATAAAGCTCCTGAAATACTTTACAACAACTATTATATCAACTATATCTTCGTTGTCAAGTAAGCTTCTAATTTCAAGCTCAATACAATCGGACATTCAAATTTCCTAGCCTTATCGAAGTTCATGTGTTAGTTGGGATATTACCAAAGATATGACTTTTGACGGTCTTTGGAACTACCCCGTTTTTATATTTTAAATACCTGTTTTTTGTAAATCTTTGCATGCCACGGTCAAGACAAAAAATAAATATAGAAATATAAAGTTGAATTTATGATTACATTTTATGGGCTAATGATAATGCTGCATTATGATGAAAGCTAAACAACGTTCAAAGAATGAAACAACATTGACGGTTGCAATTAGAATCGAAACGCATAGCTTTTATCGATAACATACAAAATTTAAATACTTAGTGATAATGTGCATGGTTTTTTATTGCAGGAAAATGATGCAGCAGCTTCATCTGCTAAAACTCGAAAGGTTAGGTTGAGCCTTATTTTTCTTAGCTAAAGATTTTTTTGTAGCAAACAAGTTGAAACATTCAAAGAGGCCGATAATTTTAAAACACTTTTTTTTAAAGTAATGCCAAACAGTCCATTCTTTAATTTTCTAGAAAATTTTCATAAGCAAATTTTTCGTTTTCACAGCAAAAGTTTACCAAAATGAAACTTAATTTCACATCGAAAATTAAATTTACCAGTTTTGGTAAATTTTTCCCATTCTGGCAACGCTGTTCACATGTATTTATTGGAAAAGTCTTGAGCTGTTCTACCCATTGATTTATCATCCTATGGTGTGGTTTAATCAAAACTGGCTACCATGAAAAATATGTATTTTATAGGTGTTTAAAAAACTACATTTTTGAGAATCATAAATTTTGTACTGTCGAGCCATCGAGCGTACATTTTTTTTATTGCACTTTTATTACTAACAAGAACAAAAACCAACTGAGAATTACTTCGTTCGGTTGCTCATTTCTTTGATATGGATAAACAAAAAATAAAAAATTTTTTTTTTTGAAAAAAATCCAAGATTACACTTATTTAACACAAATTGACGATTTTATAAATAAAAATTTCAAGACCAATTTCTAGCATAAATTGCAAACGTGAATAGCATGTTTTGAGATGGTTTTGAGCTCTATTGAGCTGATTTCAGTTACAAACACTCTGAGCTTGATTTAAGCCCATTTTTTCTCTACGTGTGCGTTTGATCTAATTTTAGAAGTACTTTTTTCACGCCGAATGAAGTTACTGTAAAACATATGTTTTTAACGTACCAATCACTTTTTCAGGCGTGAGTAAACGTGTACCTCTCAATTAATTTTTCATGTTTTTGTATTAAAAAAATATTTTGAATAGATTTTACAGATGATTAGTTATAGATGATTAGTTAAGAAGTTTTCTTGCCTTAAAAAGTTTTTTTAACTGTTTCTCAATCATTTTTCTCACTTGCCAAACTTCCGAAAGAACACTGTATATTTCAATTTTTTTTTTTTGAGAAATAAAAAAATACACAATTTTACTTGACTTTCATACTGCCGTCTTAATCAGTCATCCCTCGCCTTTAGGATTGAAAAAAAAAAACTGCAAATTTTTTGCTTAACTGTCTTAGCTATAAATAGAACTTAAAATTAGTCAGTAGGTATCCATAAAAACAGAGAGAAAACAATACAGTATTGATTTCGTTCAAAATCAGACTTGTCCTTGCAGGAATTAAATAAATTTGTGGCTGGCGAACAACTTCAAATTTTAAAAATAAGTAAAAAATAAGAAAAATATGAATTTTTGATCAAAAAGCAGATTGTAGGTTATGTTAATATATAGCCTGTATTATATTAAAACTCAAAAGATTTAACTAATTTGTAACTATACAATTCAATTTTTTTTTTTCTTATTATTAAAACCACTTTAAAGTCAGCTTTCGTACGATGGCCTCTCATATATAAAATACACTCAAAAAAATTAATTTAACTTCAATAAACCGATATTATTTTTTTATTGTTATTTTAAACAAAATAATGTTTTATTTCTACTAATATGCTGCATTAAAAATTTTACTCATTCAAGCTTTTAATAATTTATTGTAAAATAATCTTTATTATGACACATAAATAAAGCTGCAAAAAAGCTTCACACGATTAAACTTATTCGATTGTATAACTTATTGATACAAAATCAAAACAAAAAAAAAAAGAAAATAGAACAAAATCAGAGAGAGAGAGAGAGAGAGTGAGAGAAGAAAGTTCATGTTACATCAAGTTGTTTATAAACATCATGAGTACTCAAACATGATCATTAGTTAACACCACTATAAAATACCACCATAAATAACACCAAAAACCAAAAATCTTAGCAATTTCCACAATTTATGCTCACCACATATTAGTTACTCAAACTGCAAATAAATGAAAATACAAACACACACTCACACCTGCTGTTTGATGAAGTCATAATTGTGTGCGTGTTTTCGTAAACTGCAAAATTTTGAAATTAGAAAATACTTGTTTTTTATAGTAGAAAAATCAAAATTTTAAATTTATTATGCAAATCTATCAAACAACTTTACTTCTGCTCCACTCCACTCCACCATAAAACACATCCAAATTGTAAAAATTATGAAAATTTTTTGTTAAATATGTGCACATATTGTATGTTATAAAGTAGTTTGCAAAATGGTAGTATTCTTACAATACTTAAATAATTTTAATTTTTTTTTTTCATAATTTTTTTAACTAGTTTGCACTTAAAATAGATAAATTTCAGCAAATATAAAAATTTGTTTAAATAACATTTAATTTTTTTTTTAAATTTTATTACAAAGGGTCTCAAAAAGCAATATTTTTATTAAAAAATATAAGAATGGAATTTAATATTTTGCTAAAACGTCCATAATCGTCTGCTTTAACTATCTTCTAAAGATTTTAAATAAGCAACTCTCATAAAAAAGTGAAAAATTTGACCAACTTTTGCTTTTAATGCAAATTTATTTTTTTATTTTTTTTTTTTTTGCATTTTAGGCAAAATTTTGCAAAATCCTCAACCAAATAAAACATTTCAAATGCATTAAATTTAAGCTTAAAAACAAAACTAATAAATCTTAAATGTATACAAATTTAATCGTAAACACGCGGCAACCATAAATTTGCGCCAACAGCCTCAGCAATAAATTCATAAAGTAATAAATTTAGAAGAAGAAAAAAAAAACACAAACATTGCCAAACATAAATAAATAAAATTAAACAAATTTAATTAAACAGCAGTAGTTGTTGAGCCAAGCAAAAAAGCGTTGGCAACTCTTAATACAGCAATTAATTTAAGTTTGCGCAAAAACATGCAAACACATACACACAAACACACTCACACTTCAGTTTTGCCTAAACTCATATTTCATAGCTGAGACACGAGCCAAATAATAACAAAAAAAAAAAAAAAAGGAACAAAACAATATAGCAAAACAAAATAAAAACAAAAACCAAAAACTATTTTAACCCTTAAACAAAAATTTTGCCACCCACAAAGCTGCTCTACACATAACTGCTGCGCAGCTGGAGATAATAAAACTTTGCACACTTTTTATGCAAAATACTTAACAAAAGTAGCTTAAAGATAAGCTGAATTTAAAGGCTTAAAGCAGATAAATATTTATTATGCGCAACTTTTTTTTGTTTGAGTGTAAATTTGACACGAAAAAAAAATTATAATTCAAACAAACAAACAGATAGATAATAAATAACATAAAAATGATAAAATGACAAAAATAAAAAATAGCAAAAGTAAAATGTAAAAACTTTTTGTGAAATTAGCATTATTTATGCGGGTAGTTTTTAAAACTACATACATACAACATACCTAGCTACAAATCTAACTACAATTTATTTATGCTCAGCAGTTTATTTGCATTTGTATGCGTGAGTTTATTAGAGCAAACAAGAAAAATATATAATAAAACACATACCAACAAAGCTAGCAAAAGCTACTTTATAGAAAAAAAAAACATGCTTATCTTGTTAAATTTTTGCCTGCAAAAATTATGCTATATAAATATAGCTAGACTTTTTTTTCTCTACTTTTTGCCCCCATTAGCTCTTTGTATGCTTTCCATCAAACAAAAAAAGCTTTATGCAGCAAAAAAAATTTTATTATCTATTCTGTGAATTTTGTGCAAGTTTTGCGCTTATATTTAGTTAAATTTAAATTATTTGTTGTTGCAAATTGTTTGCATTTCAGCAGGTTGTACATTTCTAAGGGTTTTTTTTTTTTTTTTGTGGGTCATTGTGTGGTTTTTCTTCTAGCTTTTGTACATATATTGAGTAAAATTCGTTTTTGCTGAGCTTAAGAAAACTATTTGCTTTTAAAGTAGTAGCTTAGTTTGAGGCTTGTGCAACTTAAAAGCTTAGAACTTAATTGTTTACTTTTTCAAATAAATGATTACTCATACGCCATGGTGCACCCAAGTAGACGGAGTTGTGGGACAATAGTTTATGTGGGCATTGCCTTGAATATTTGATATGAAAAAGTTACGAAATTGTCTCGGACTTTATGGTTGATTATAAGCATGCCGTTCTACGTATTTTTTTACTTTAAATAATTTAGTTAAAGTTAAAGTAAGTATTTAGCAGCTTTCTTAAATCAAGAACAGAAATTGCATACTTAAGCTTCTTCGTGTATTTAATTGAGAGTGACGTTGCGCTGCAGTTTTGAAGGTTTTTAATGTGATAGCTTATATGATTTTGAACACCACACCACATGAATTCACACCAAAGGATTCACAATTTTTTAAAAAAATTATTTCAAATATTTTCATGAATCGCCTTCAGTAACTAATTACATGAGTCACAAGAACTATTCATGATATCAATGTACATAATACATAAACAAAAAAGGACAAGAACTTGAATATGCCATAAGCCTAGAGTTTTATGTTCATACAGTGTGAATATAAGATAGATGAACCAAAAATTAATTTCGTAAACTCCATGAAACCATGAAAAAATAAAAGGGAAAGATGAATGATTCATAATTGAGGTGAACAAAACTCATTTAACTAATAAATTCATACAATTTATGTACAAATACGAGAAGCAACACAACAATTCATGTGATTAGTGACAAAAATACATGCATTTTATGTAAATATTCATAACTCCAACACCCCAGCGATACCAAAAGCAAAAATAAACATCACGGAGACACTCCGAGGAGCTTTAAATCATTTTTCGACATTTTTCCTAATTTTTCTGAAATTTTTAGGAAATTTTTTTTAAATAGGATCTCCAAAGGGTGGCGAATAGAGACTCGATTAGACAAGGAAAAATATTCAAGAATGTTCGTAAATGTCATGCAAAAATAAAAGGAAAAGCATGAATCATTCATTACTTTCGTGCAAGAGAAATTCATAAAAAACATGCAGAAATACAAGGAGAACAAGAACAGTTCTTGAGATAAGTGAAAAAAATACATGAATCTCGTGTACAAGGGAAACGTAAACTACTTTATGAGTTAAGTAACCGAAATTCATATTAAAAATGTGCAAAGAGAAAGGTAGCAAGAATATTTCATCAGTGAAAAAAAATGCATGAAAGTTATGTACATATACAAGGGCAAGGACAAGA
Organism: Tetanocera ferruginea; assembly: GCA_958299015.1. NCBI lineage: Eukaryota > Metazoa > Arthropoda > Insecta > Diptera > Sciomyzidae > Tetanocera > Tetanocera ferruginea. The sequence continues at coordinate 146,286,143 of OY282641.1, forward strand.
ACAAGGACATGAAATACTTTAAGCATTAAGTGACAAAAATTCATACATTCTATGTACTTTTTGACGAGTTGGTCGTCACACTTATCGCTAGCTAGGAGATGCTTTAAAAAATAACATGATCGGACTAAGCTAATGAACAGTTGCATGAAGATGGCAGTGCTTTATACATAGACTCACATGTGAATACACTCAGCTTATGAACAGAAACACAAAATAAATTTTTTGTTATTGTTATGTTTATGTATTTAAATTCTTTAATATATGAATTTGTCGCTGCCAACAAGCGCGTTGTTGCAATTTTCCTTTTCGTTGTCAATACATTGGCATGCGACTCACATAATATTATCATTCATCTCACGTGAAATTTTTCGCTGTCGCTATGCAACATTATTTTGTGATTTCGAAGTGAAACTTCTTTGGCGGCGAGTGAAATTTCAAGATCTCTTATTCGTAACGCTAGGCTAACGTTTTCAATTCATATGAAAATTTTCAAAAAATTATTGTCGCAAGCTGGATTTGAACCCTAACTTCCGCAACCGACCATCGCATAAGAGTAGGAAACTCTACCTCTATGCCACATAGCCACATGATAAACGACTAAACAAAATGAATTAATATTGAACGGGTTGTGATCCGTATCTAGTATATCACAGACACAAACTATGTCATTGATATCTAGTATATCACAGACACTAACTATATCTTTTAATTTTCTTTTTATTGCAACTGCTACAGCACTCTTCATACACTCATAAAAAGTTTAAATAAATTTTCAAAGACATTGTTAGCGTTCAGAAATTTTATGTGCGTCAGATTTGATTATTCTTGTATTTTTCATGAGCTTGTGTATGAATACACTCCAGCCATGTATAATTACTTGGAGCTTTGTACAAGTACAAATGATCAGTAAACGTTAAATTCATAAAGGTTTTGTTATCAACTTAAACATAATTATCCCAATCATGAAACATTTTCTCCTGGAAGTTGTAAATGGGAATTTCCGTTTTTAAGATATCTTTAAAATACTTTTTGGAAATTTTTTGTGCAATTTTGTTCATCAACCGCCCATAGTTATGAGTGTAAAATAAAAAAATGAGATATTTGTATCTGCAATCTTAAAACCGGAAACTCCCATTTACAACTCCCGGGAGAACATGTTTCATGATTGGGCTGAATTTATATTTTCAGTGTAGGAGCTGTACGTATATTTGACTCCACGATGGGCCAACCAGAGGCAAATTTGAACTATGTTTCGACATTAAGGGAGTTGATTAGTTTAATAAAAATATTGGCGAATAAAAATTAATACGAGTTGGTGATACATTTGACCCATCTAGTGGTAACCTCGGCACAGTTACATAAATTTTTGAAAAAAGGTTTATTTTGTATGTGAGAATTTAGGATAGTCAGATAGGGGTTAAGTATTTTAGAAAAACAATGTTGTGAGTGAACAAAAAGAGGGAACTTTTCGTACATTTGACCCATCGGAGGGTCGCCCTGAAATTTTTTTTTTCGAAATATTTGGTATTTTTTGTAGGTAGGTCTCCAGAAAGCAGACAGATAGAAAGAAGATTAATAAAAAAAAAATTTTCGGAAGTAAAAATTCATACGAGATGGCATTTTATTACGGGAAGGATTCAGAACAGTAACAGATATGGGCTAGGTATGTTGGAAAGACATGTTGGGGTGAAAATATTATAGGAGCTGGACTCCTCGAGGGGACACAACGATGGAGTTATGTGGATTTTACGAAATTTTTTTAATTTTTTATATGTTTTGTAGAGAGACCTCCAGAAGGGTGGCAGATAGGCAAGGGGGAGGGCGTAGCTAATATAAGGAAAAATATTGGGGAGTGAAAATTTATATGAGCTGGGTAATATATTTGACAACTCTAGTGATAATCCCGACAGTCACATCGATTTTTAAAAAAAGTTAATTATTGAATGGGAGAACTTAGGAGAGTCACAGATAGGGGCTAGTTATGTTGAGAAGACATGTTGGAGGTGAAAATATAATAGGAGCTGGACCTCTCGAGGCGACACCCCAAAAGAGCTAAGATGTAGAGCTAAGTGTAGTTTGGCTAAAGAATATGGAAGGCTAATTTAAGTGTCAAAAGCTAAGCTCAAAATTTTTAAAAAGTTTTGCTTTAATGATACATTTTTTTTTATTTTATTTTAAAAGAAAGCCTCAAAGCTAAAATAATAAAAGTTTTTATGAAAAGAAAAACTTACAAGATAGAT